>JAVKPL010014787.1:0-89181 GCA_032173675.1 Gastrolobium villosum | reverse complement strand
TCTCGAGGTATAACAACCTGATCATCGTTGTTATCACTTGATATCTTATCATCATTATTGCCACTGGATTCATTTATTTTCTTATACGGAAATATATCTTCAAAGAAAGTAACTTCCCTTGACTCAATAACCGTATTAGCATGTTTATCTGATACATCTGATTTATACACTAGAAGCCGATAAGCACTACTATTAAGTGCATAACCGATGAATACACAATCCACGGTTTTAGGTCCGATTTTCAACCTTTTAGGTTTAGGAACCGCAACCTTAGCCAAGCACCCCCACACTCTAAAGTATTTCAGGGATGGCTTCTTACCTTTCCATATGTCATATGGTATGTTTTTTGTCTTTTTGTGAGGCATTCTATTAATTATATAGTTAGCCGTCAACATGGCTTCCCCCCACAAATTTTGTGATAAACCGGACGTAATCAACATGACATTCATCATCTCTTTTAATGTCCAATTTTTCCTTTCTGCAATCCCATTTGATTGCGGTGAATAAGGAGTTGTTGTCTGGTGTATAATACCAGACTCTATACAGAATTCCTCGAAGGGGCCATCAAATTCTCCCCCACGATCGCTCCTTACCATTTTAATTTTCTTGTTGAGTTGATTCTCAACTTCACTTTTATATTGCTTAAAAGCAATAATTGCTTCATCTTTACTATTAAGTAAGTATACATAACAATATCTACTGCAATCATCAATAAATGTAATAAAGTATTTCTTATTACCCCTAGATGGTGTAGATCTCATGTCACATATATCAGTATGTATTAAATCTAATAATTCGGTTGATCTTTCAACTGATTTAAAAGGTAATTTCGAAAATTTTGATTCAACACATACTTGACACTTATCATTTAAACATTCAAATTTAGGTAATAAATCTAAATGCATTAAAGTCTTAATTGACCTTAAATTAACATGTCCTAATCTATTATGCCATAAATTAGAAGACTCAAGCAAGTGAACAGAAGTAGAAGTATTATTAATAATATCAGAATTGTTTACAGTCATCACATTCAGTTTGAAAAGGCCCTCACTAAGGTAGCCCTTTCCTACATACATATCATTCTTAGTAAGTACAAACTTATCGGAAACAAATACAAGTTTAAAGCCATTCTTGCTTAACAGAGATCCAGAGACTAAGTTTTTGCGAATATCAGTCACATGGAGCACATCATTCAGTGTCACTATCTTGCCAGATGTCATCTTCAAAGCCACTTTTCCCACACCTTCAACTTTTGAAGTATAGTTACCCATATAGAGTTTCTCACCATTATCACAGGTCCTCTTGTTTGAAAACACCGAACCATTCCTTGGTGTCTCCAATAAGATTGCATTCCATCACCACTGCTGCCAGATTCAATTATTCAACCTGTCAGCAATATCAATCATATTGGCTTGAGTGCTATTGAACTTTTGTGGCTTCCTCTGATCTTTCTTTTGTTCCTTCTTACAATCCCTTGCACGGTGGCCAGGATTCCCACAATTGAAACAGTTGCCTTTGAACTTATTGCCCTTTCCTTGCTTAGCATTTCCATCTTCAGAATATTTCCTCTTCTTTGACTTAGATCCCTCTTCAACTACATTAGCCTTGGAGATCATAGGGTTGTTGCCATTCCTCTTGTCAGGCATTTTATTGTCTTCTTCTATTCTCAAAACCAGATCTTCAAGTGACAATTCCTCGCGCTTATGCTTTAGATAATTCTTGAAGTCCCTCCAAGAGTTTGGTAATTTATCTATGAAGGCAGCAACTTGGAAGGACTCACTAAGAGACATTCCTTCTGCTTGAATTTCATGCACAATCACTTGAAGTTCCTCAACTTGACTCACAACAGATTTGGAGTATTGCATCTTGAAGTCTAAGAATCTGCCAACTATGAATTTCTTCAAGGCAGCATCCTCAGTTTTATACTTCTTGTCCAGACTTTCCCAAAGTTCCTTACTGGTCTTCAGGGTACAGTACACATTATACAATGAGTTGTCTAGAGCATTGAGAATATAGTTCCTGCAAAGGAAGTCATAATGCTTAAAAGCATCAATGGCAGCAACCTTTTCCTTGTCAGATTGTTCTCCCTCATTCAGTGTGGGAGCATCTTCCTTGAGGAAACGATCCAGACTAAGTGTTGTCAAATAGAACAACATCTTCTGTTGCCAGCGTTTGAATTTTGTTCCATTCAGTTTTTCAGGCTTATCAGCATGCATTGGAACAGAGGCATTAACATTGGCATTGTTTGTACTTACACTAGCCATTTCTGGTACACAAACAGAATCCGAAATTAATCACACAGATTAATTCGTCACACAGTAATTAAAACAGATACAGTATATATAACAAAAAATAAAATATACTGATCACAGGTTCAAAACACAGAAATTGTCTTAAGATTGTTATTGAAGACAGAGGGTGATATCAAATCACTATAGCCTTGAACCCATGTATTTGACAGAAGGGGTAGATGATCAGAGTTGTCAGTGTGTAATAATAAAAAATAAGAACAAACTTACTTGTAATCCGAATACAGAATTAGTCAGAAGAATGTATGCAGGAAAGGATTGAATCCGAGCCCACAGAACATGTCTCCTTAAGACAATTTTCCCCCTCACTGATGCCTAAGGTTGATGGACACTTGTCTCCCAGGATAGAACGGATTCCGTCTGAAGAATGGTGGCACTACCAATCAACAGCCCAAACGAACACAACAGTATACCAGAAGAGTTCACACCAGAGGATGAACAACAGTATGCAATACCGGAAGACACTTCCTTTAACCGGTTCGCGAAAAAGAAGAACCGGTTCGGTTCAAAAAACCGGCGGGTGGGTTCAAATTTTGGAGGGAGCAAGTTTGGACCAAAAAACAAAAAAAATTTAATAAAAGATTATTTTTAATACACACAACCGAACCGAACCGAGCCGAGCCGGCCGGAAGGCGGCGCGCGTGTGTGGTGGTGAACCAAAGCTCACCTATCTCCTCCCCTACATAAAATATGTAGTGACCCAAGGGCCAATTAAAGAGATGGAGGTGAGAGTTTATATACTTTCCCACTTTCTACCAATTGTCCAATGTGGGACTTGTTAAACAACCCACACAACTCTTCATCTTCCCTTTTCTCTTTTTCTCTATTAACCCACTTCTTATTCATAACCAATGGATCATTGTATATTAATCTTACTATTAATTCCAACACTATGAACTATGTTCTGCCCTTGAGAGCTTTAAATCAGATCCTTGGCCCCAACTATGAACCATCTTCTTCTAATTAATAAGCTGCAGTTTCAATATGGATGGTTGTAATATTGATAATGGTTATCTGGCTGGGCTATGAAGTAGTTTTTTTTTTATTTCGTTTCGGGGAAAGATATTGTGACAACCAAGTTGTGTTACTAACAAGTGACTACCAATTAATCTCACCGTTAGATCGATTATCTTGATCCAACGGTTATATTTATTTCCATCTTTGTATGGTCATGATTCCCCATATTTAAAGTGAAAGCATTAAATATGGGAAATCATAACCATATAAAGGTGAAAATAAATATAAAGTATTAAATTTGGGAAATCATGACCATACAAAGATGGAAATAAATATAACAGTTGGATCAACATAATCGATCTAACGGTAAGATTGATTGACAGTCACTTGGTAGTAACATAACTTGGTTGTCACAATATCCTTCCTCTTTGGTTTTTAACTTTTCCTGAGTTATCACCTCTGGTCTACCTTGAGTTTTTAATATAATTGTGGAGAGTAATAATCTAATGGTTGAAGCATTGAATGTTTACACTTAGGTGGCTTTCATTTCTACATTAGCCTTCTTAGTGTTTTAGGTAATTCAAAACATGCTCAAGGAATTTATGGACATTTTATACCACACAAAATATACTGAGGATTGAATTTAGGATATATTGGTTAACATTCCTCAGTAGCATACAATAATTTCAATAGAAGACAAGAGCCCAATTATATTAATAAGAAAAACTTGTTGAATCTTCCAACCAAACAGCTATGTGTAATGTAATGATTATGGTAAATGGTAACCGATTGCAATATTGAAATTTGTAATATATTTATAATGAGAAAATGGTAATGATTTGGGTAACCGATTGCAATATATTTATATTGAAAAAATTGTAACTGATTGCAATATTGAATTGTAATGATTATTGTCTTATGGTGATTGATTTGTAGTAACTAGTAATTATGGTAACCGATTGCTTGATTTATTTTAAATAGTTTTAAATACATGGACTGACAAGCATATTAATATTAGAGACGATCAGGTTCAGCTTGGTGAATGAATTTGAATACATTTTATTTGAGTATTGCAAACAGCATAAATGCTTTGAAGGTCGACTTTGAACTCTTTTGTTTCTTTGGAATTATTTAACTTAAATGTGTAAGTTATTTTAATATGAACTTATTAATGACTTGGTATTTATGTGATTTTAATATTTTAGATGAACAGGTACGATTTTACGATCCATATCGATCTTGCAATTTACGATCTGTTTATCCTTTCCCGATCTTAGTTAAGATCTCGATCTTAACAACATTGATCCTAACATTCACATGTGTTGCGTGTTTAATTATCTGTACTTTAATGAGTATTTTATAATCGGTGATGGCATCTGACGATTCTTCTGAGAGACGTCTTCACCCTGGTCCTCGCATAAATTTGGTATTGCACATGCAATCTATACACCGATCAGAGGTTGTCTGGATGGAGGACCCGGATTATAAATCTTTGAATGTCAGAAGTGGACGACTGGCGGGGTTGGATGTTATTCCCTTTAGAACTTTGTTCACAGCCTCTGAAAAATTAGTAGTCATATGCCCATATCGTCTACCCCCTTCATCATATGCAAGAGCCCATTTCTCCTTTGAGATACCATCAATCCAAGCAGCAATCTATGGTTTTCAATCACAGAATTTCGTCAGTAATCGATCAAAGTGTTTCCTGGACGCTATGCACCCTACAAGCAAAAATTATGAGACAAAGTCAATTTCTACCACAACATCATTATGGAATAAGTCTTGCAATCATACCTAAATTCAGTAAGTCCTGCTTCAATTGAACATTATGGAATTTTTGATTGAAATTGCTAGCAATGTGTCTGATACAGTACTTGTGATAAGCATGTGGAGCCCCCAAAGATTAGGATTGTTTGCTACTGCTTGTTTTATGGTTATGTGACGGTCTGATATAAGACATATACCTTGCATATCAGTCACATGACGACGTAGCTGAAAGTAAACTGGCCTTTGAAGGCCGATGCATGTAAGGTGTAAAATAAAAATTTTACTGCGGAACATACATGCACACATAGGTTCATGCTTTAAGACAGCATGATGTTACCTTGTTTTGGCCTGATCAGTCAGGGAGATGAGATGTCAGGCTTGAAGGGTTCAAACCCTCTAATGGTGATCCACACCACCGTTCGTCTATGATGCAAGAACTCTTTCTTGAAAGCCACCAGATGAACACCACAATGAGGCTTGCTATGCGCACAAGTGGTGAGGGTGGAGGCTAGGTATCCTGTTTGGAAAGGTGTACTGAGCTACCCTACAGAATGGTGCATAGAGGAGGAGAGTTGGCTTGGTTTTCCAATCAAACCTAAGGTGAGGAACATGTCTATTTATGCGCACCCTTTGGAGAGGAGGAGGGAATTCATTAATTCAAAATGAAAAACAAACTTTCAAATTTCTTTGAAAATTGTGCATGAAACAGTGTGATAAGGTGGAGCTGTTGCAAAACAAACTTTGCCAACAACCTCCAATCTTATCCACATGAATTTAAATTCAAATTAATTTAAACTTAAATTCATAAACTATCATATAGTATATAGTTTTCATGCGCATAATTCAGCCCTATAAAGGGTCCAAATACATTGAGCAGTTGCATTCAAAATTTGAATCAACTTACCCACTGATTCCCTCAACCACCAAATCTGAATGGAGGTTTGTTTTAAGTGATAAGATAACACTCTTATCACTTAAAAGTGATGCACCAAACAGCCTAGGGAGAGCCTCAAAAGATGCTTCTTCATCCAAGGAATATGCTCCAATAAGATCCTGTCTTATCCTTTTGTTATGAAACAACTTTTAAAAACCAATTCAAATTCGAATTCAAACACTTGAATTAAAACGTTCAAACATTCAAATTCAAAATTCAAAATTCAAAATTTCAAATTTCAAATTCAAAATTCGAATTTCAAAATTCAAATTCAAATTCAAATTTTAAAATTCAAATTTAAAATTTCAAATTTCAAATTCAAAATTCGAATTTCGAAATTCAAATTCTAAATTCAAATTTCAAAATTCAAAATTCAAATTCAAAATTCGAAATTCAAATATTTGATTATTAATTTAACTAATTAAATTAATTAGTAATGGCTTGGACTATCCAAGCCCATTACTAAACTCCATGCACCACCCACCCATTTAGGTGGGCTTCCAAACAATTTCTTGGGCTAATAACATTATTAGGCCCAATACCTTTAAAGCTAGTCCATCATAACTACAAGGTGTTAGTGTGTGACCCATTAGGTCCAACTTAGCTACTGACATAACTGGGCTTGGGCCCAACAAGCCCACAACCCAATTAATGACAACACAGAGCACTAGCAATGCTTTGTTGCCCCAGAACTAGTCAGATTAATGACTTGATCATCCTATTGCACATATTTGGTTACCGTATGTATTTCCCTTCGTCTCGGTTATCTTCCCATTAACCTAGGGTAAGGAAATGTATCAACCCCTGCGGTTTTGGGTAAGCTTTATTCGAAATAGGGAATCTTCAATTTACTGACTCTAAAGGCAGATCATCTCATGATCTCTTTTACTATGCATAGATTCCCGAGTCCCTGTAAATGTCATCCCGATTTCTCCGGTTTACAGATAACCTAATCTCTCACAGAGATTTGACGAATTCCTTCAGCTTATTACCCTAGCCCTGTGCCCTTTAAGGACACGCCCAACAGTATACCTATGAGTCTCCATGTTTCAGGCAGACGAGGTATACAATCAAAACATGCCTTCAAGAACACAGTCTAGGTAATAACTTTTGGTCTAAGGAAAGACACACCCAAACATAAAGAGATTACTCTAATGACACTATCTGTGAGATTTCCTCATAGAGTCTCTTTTTGGGTCTGTTCAGTGCGAGCTATACTCTTATAGGTCCACCCACGACTTTAGCTAAGATATCTCCATATCTGCAGCTCATGAGGTCTTTACCTTGTATCCATATACAAGTAGATAAGTCGTACTAGTCTTTACTCGAGATCACTGATCCCCAAACTCAGTGTCTCTAGACTAGGAACATATAATTAGGAATAGACATGCAATATCCTTGAATCCTCATGATCGTGATCTCATCACAGATACTCAAGAGATACCTGTTCTATTCCAAGGGGTTTATCCAGTTCATTCATATAATATTAACAGTAATATCGAGACACAATATGAAACTGAATAAATAGTGCTTACATTTATTTGCGACAAATAAAGTTCTACATCTAGTGTCCTTTATTTAATCAAAAGATTGTCTCTAGGACACCCATATGCTAACAAGCTCCCACTTGGCCTAGAGCCAATCAGACCTAAGTCGTATGCCCAAAGCCTCATAATGACTATCATGTTTTCTCTGAGAAACAGCCTTTGTCAGAGAATCGGCCAGGTTATCGTCTGTGGGAACATAATCCATTTTTACATCATTCCTATCAATGATTTCTCTAATCAAATGATATCTGCGGAGCACGTGTTTAGATCTTTGATGAGACCTAGGTTCCTTTGACTGCGCGATGGCTCCAGTGTTGTCGCAAAGCAACTGTATGGGCTCATCCACGCTCGGAACCACCCTTAGTTCATTTATGAACTTCTTGATCCACACTGCCTCCTTAGCTGCTTCTGAAGCAGCTATGTATTCAGCCTCTGTCGTTGAGTCTGCTGTTGTCTCCTGCTTGGAACTTTTCCAAGACACTGCCCCACCATTTAAGGTGAATACGAATCCTGACTGTGACTTGCAGTCATCTTTGTCACTCTGAAAGCTGGCATCAGTGAACCCTTTCACTGTTAACTCATTAACCCCACCATAGACCAGAAACGCATCCTTAGTTCTTCTTAAGTATTTAAGGATGGTTTTGACTGCCGTCCAGTGACCCTCTCCAGGGTCTGACTGGTATCTGCTCGTAATGCTTAAAGCATATGAGACATCTGGTCTCGTACATATCATGGCATACATGATGGATCCAATAGCCGAAGCGTATGGAATTCCACTCATGCGATCCTTCTCAGGCTGTGACTTAGGACACATAGCCCTTGATAGGTGTACCCCATGACTGACAGGAAGAAAACCCCTTTTCGACCCTTCCATGCTAAACCTCTTTAGCATCTTGTCAACGTACGTGGATTGAGATAAACCCAGCAGCCTCTTGGATCTATCTCTATAGATCTTTATACCGAGTATAAAAGCTGCCTCTCCCAAATCCTTCATGGTAAAGTTTTCTGAAAGCCACTCTTTCGTTATTTTTAATGTGGGGATGTCATTTCCTATTAGCAATATGTCATCTACATAAAGCACTAGGAAGACGACATTACTCCCACTTACCTTTCTGTAAACACAAGGTTCATCCTCGTTCTTGATAAAACCGTTACTCTTAACGACTTCATCAAAACGTATATTCCAACTCCTTGATGCTTGCTTTAGCCCATATATTGACCTTTGTAGTTTGCATACCATATGCACCTGATCTTTGTTTTCAAAGCCTTCAGGTTGTGTCATGTACACTTCCTCCTTCAAGAACCCATTCAAGAAGGCGGTCTTGACATCCATTTGCCAAATTTCATAGTCGTGGTATGCTGCTATTGCAAGCATGATCCTAATAGATTTGATCATGGCAACTGGTGAAAAAGTTTCATCATAGTCAACTCCTTGTCTTTGACGATACCCTTTCGCCACCAACCTAGCTTTGTAGGTCTGAACGTTGCCATCTGCATCAGTCTTTCTTTTAAAGACCCATTTATTACCAATAGGAACTATTCCTTGTGGTTTAGGAACCAAGGTCCATACCTTGTTCTGATACATCGAATCCATTTCAGATTCCATGGCTTCAAGCCATTTTGAGGAGTCAACATCTTTGACCGCCTCCTCGTAGTTACTTGGTTCATCATCCTCAACAGTTTGCTGATTCTCAATCACAAACCCGTACCTTTCAGGTGGATGGATGACCCTCGTAGGTCTACGGAGTTGTGTGTTTACTTCTCCATTGGAGAACGTCGCCTGCGGAGCAGACTCGGGTTCCTCAATCTGTTCTTGTGGATCTTGCACTTCTTCAAGATCAATCTTACTCCCACTGCCTCCTTGAGAGATCAAATCCTTCTCAAGGAACTCAGCATTCTTTGAAACAAACACTTTGTGTTCTTCCATGGAGTAGAAGTAGTATCCCTTAGTACCTTTAGGATACCCCACAAATAGACATTTAGTACTCTTAGCACTAAGCTTGTCTGATGTCAACGCTTTGACATAAGCTGGCGATCCCCATACCCTGAGGTAACTCAGGTTGGGTCTCTTACCACTCCATATCTCATATGGGGTCTGAACAGATTTAGACGGTACCCTATTTAGAAGGTATGCCGCTGTGTCTAAGGCATATCCCCAAAACGATTTTGGAAGTTGAGTCTCACTCATCATAGACCTAACCATGTCTAACAAGGTCCTGTTTCTCCTTTCGGAGACACCGTTTTGGTGTGGTGTGTAAGGAGCGGTAAATTGTGAGAGAATTCCATTTTCTCTCAGATAACCCTGAAACTCGTGGCTCAAATATTCACCACCACGATCTGATCGTAATGTCTTAATCATCTTGCCACGCTGTTTCTCCACCTCATTCCTAAACTCTTTGAACTTTTCAAAAGCTTCAGATTTATATCTCATTAGGTATATATACCCAAATCTTGATTTGTCATCTGTAAAGGTAATGAAATAAGAATATCCACCTCTAGCCTCAATAGACATTGGGCCACATACATCAGTATGAATGAGTTCTAATAACTCACTAGCCCTATGACTCTCAAGCCCTTTGGGCTTTTGTTGAATCATTTTCCCAGCTAGACAAGATTCACACTGTCCATAGGATTCCAAATCCATGGAGTCCAGGTATCCATCTCTATGCATCCTAGACAATCTTGTTTCATTTATGTGCCCTAGTCTACAGTGCCAAAGATAAGATTGATTATCCGTCCTAGGTCGTTTCACATCTATATTGAGCACTTTATTTCCCATTTTCAACACATACAATCCATTTATTAAAGAAGCAGTACCGTAAACCATATCATTCAAAATGATAGAAAAAGTACCATCCCTAATACTGAAAGTATATCCATCTTGTTCTAAACAAGAAATTGAAATAATGTTTCTAGAAATTTGCGGAACATAAAGACAATTATTCAAATGCAATAAAAGGCCCGTAGGCAAAATAAAGTCAGCATCTCCAACTGAATGAGCAGCAACTCTTGCTCCATTACCAACGCGGAGATCTACCTCGTTTCTATCCAATCTCCTTGGGCTCCTAAGTACCTGCAACATATTGCAGATATGAGAACCACATCCGGTATCCAATACCCATGAGGATGGATTAGCATAAGAATAATTTATCTCAATCATGAAAATACCTGAGGCAGAAGCATCACCATGCTTCTTGTCCTTCACATTGTTCAGGTAGTCTGGACAATTCCTCTTCCAGTGGCCTTTCTTGCCACAATGGAAGCACTCAGCATCACCCTTGTCCTTAGGTGCCTTCTTACCCTTCTTCTTGCCCTTCTTCTTCTTGGATTTTCCTTTGGGCTTAAGGGGGTCACCTTTTGCAGGCTCCTTACCCTTTCCCTTGGCCTTGCTAGGCCCACCAATCAAAAGAGCCTGTGTCCTATCCTTCTTGATAGACACTTCAGCTGTTGTTAACATGCTTAACAACTCAGGCAAGCTCACTTGCATCCCATGCATATTGTAATTCATGATGAATTGACTGAAGGAAGGTGGAAGTGAGGTGAGGACTAAGTCATTACTTAGCTCGGCATCCATGATGAAGCCTAGGTTTCCTAGCTTCTCAATCAGCCCGATCATCTTGAGAACATGGCTGCCAACAGACATGCTCTCAGTCATCCAACAAGAGAACAGTTCTCTTGAGGCCTCATACCTCTCATGCCTGCCTTTAATATCATACAACTCCTTGAGATGTACGATAATAGAGGGAGCATCCATATGCTCATGCTGCTTTTGCAGTTCAGGCGACATGGATGCCAACATGATGCATACTGCCATCACATTGTCATCCAAGTGTTGTTGGTGGGTTACGAAATCAAATTCCGCAAACCCTTCTTCCCCTTCCCGTGGAGCTACGGGTATTACAGCATCTAAAACGTAGGCAATCTTTTCGGCCCTTAGAACTATTCTTAGGTTCCGATACCAGTCCATAAAATTCGAACCGGTCAGTTTATTCGTATCGAGTATTGAACGCAGTGACAGTGGATTAGTCATACTATAAGCTGAAAAGGATGTAAAGATAGTTTTAGTTAATATACGGTTATGTAGTTAAAAGCAAATTATTAAAGACTTGAAATAATTTGCCCCTCCCACTATTTTATCTAAGTCAATGACCCTTCCTTTTGACTTAGGGTTAATCTACTTTAGATTTTACCTTAGTGGGATTAAGAGTGCGATTATTTATTTTAACCTCCGTCTGAGACCGCAAGATTAATTTAAATAAAGGGTTGATCTTTATCAACAGTATCTCATACCCTCTCTTAACATTAGGTTGACAACTCTTTGTCACTTAGTGGTGCATCTCATGCAACCAACCTAGCACCATTACCCTAAGCACATAAGCCCGGCTGTGCCTGCAACTTATGTCTTAGTTAAGCATTAAACCAGCACCCTAAGTGTCTTACACTTCAAACACTACTCTAGCCCAACGAAATAGTGGGTCCCAACTGAGTTGTGGAGCACCACTACGTAGAAGAGTTTTGAGTAGCATTGGTGGTGGGAGATAATCATATGCTTAATTATTTATTCCTTTTAAGGGTTCCTTTTATCTTGGGGTTAATTAGGTCCCATCAAACGCATATTGTAAGTTATCATGCTAGTCGTTACCTATGTCAAACATCTATCGGTATACACTAGTCGTTATTGGACAAACATAATAACCATACAAACGCGATTTGCCCAATTTATGCATACTAGATGTTCTAATCATACATACATATAAACAGTTTATATTGAGATAGCCATGGTGCTCGCGCTTTTGTCCTTTTTGCTTCTTTAAGCAACGGCCGCTTGTCGTCTATACGCCACTAGCCTATTTCTCTAATTACAAATAATTAAAGAAACTCCATAACACTTTGTAGGAACAAAATTACAAAATTTAAATTACAAATATACTTGTAAATTAAAATGCGCGATTACACATAAATTTAAAATTCAAAAAAAAAAAAAATTCAAATCCGGGCACCATGACCATCCCCTTCCTGTTTGTACCTGAAAAGTTCAAAACTTGCAAACACAAACATTATATTATCACATAACATTTTCACATGTATTTTGACATTTAACATTTAAACATCAAAATAACATCAAGATTCATAATCTTAAATTTCTCATTGGCCGAATTTAAAAACAATTTCAATTCAAATTTTGTTAATTCTTTCTTAAAGAAAACAAAATTAAACCATGCATGTAGCCATATATCCTTACATGGCCGAATCATATAGGTAACTATATGATAAATTTGTCACAAAATTTCATGCATATAAACATGACACAATTCATGGAGAAAAATAAGAAATCATTCAAGGTACTCTTAGTACCCTCCATGGCCGAATCTACCCTTTCAAAAAGGGTGTTCCTTTTAGAACTTTCATAAAGAAAAGAAACTAAACCATGATGCATAATGTTTTATGAACACAGAATCAAATTTTTATGTTCATAAAAACAAAAACTTTAACACTTTAAAGGATTTGTGATTCAAAATCCACTTGCAGAATTTAAACTTTAACCCTTTAAAGATTTTTGACCGTGAAAGACTCTTTTCACAAACAAGGTACCATCACCCGTCGATGGTAAAGCAACCGGGCTCTGATACCACTTGAAAGTAAACTGGCCTTTGAAGGCCGATGCATGTAAGGTGTAAAATAAAAATTTTACTGCGGAACATACATGCACACATAGGTTCATGCTTTAAGACAGCATGATGTTACCTTGTTTTGGCCTGATCAGTCAGGGAGATGAGATGTCAGGCTTGAAGGGTTCAAACCCTCTAATGGTGATCCACACCACCGTTCGTCTATGATGCAAGAACTCTTTCTTGAAAGCCACCAGATGAACACCACAATGAGGCTTGCTATGCGCACAAGTGGTGAGGGTGGAGGCTAGGTATCCTGTTTGGAAAGGTGTACTGAGCTACCCTACAGAATGGTGCATAGAGGAGGAGAGTTGGCTTGGTTTTCCAATCAAACCTAAGGTGAGGAACATGTCTATTTATGCGCATCCTTTGGAGAGGAGGAGGGAATTCATTAATTCAAAATGAAAAACAAACTTTCAAATTTCTTTGAAAATTGTGCATGAAACAGTGTGATAAGGTGGAGCTGTTGCAAAACAAACTTTGCCAACAACCTCCAATCTTATCCACATGAATTTAAATTCAAATTAATTTAAACTTAAATTCATAAACTATCATATAGTATATAGTTTTCATGCGCATAATTCAGCCCTATAAAGGGTCCAAATACATTGAGCAGTTGCATTCAAAATTTGAATCAACTTACCCACTGATTCCCTCAACCACCAAATCTGAATGGAGGTTTGTTTTAAGTGATAAGATAACACTCTTATCACTTAAAAGTGATGCACCAAACAGCCTAGGGAGAGCCTCCAAAGATGCTTCTTCATCCAAGGAATATGCTCCAATAAGATCCTGTCTTATCCTTTTGTTATGAAACAACTTTTAAAAACCAATTCAAATTCGAATTCAAACACTTGAATTCAAACGTTCAAACATTCAAATTCAAAATTTAAAATTCAAAATTTCAAATTTCAAATTCAAAATTCGAATTTCAAAATTCAAATTCAAATTCAAATTTTAAAATTCAAATTTCAAATTTCAAATTTCAAATTTCAAATTCAAAATTCGAATTTCGAAATTCAAATTCTAAATTCAAATTTCAAAATTCAAAATTCAAATTCAAAATTCGAAATTCAAATATTTGATTATTAATTTAACTAATTAAATTAATTAGTAATGGCTTGGACTATCCAAGCCCATTACTAAACTCCATGCACCACCCACCCATTTAGGTGGGCTTCCAAACAACTTCTTGGGCTAATAACATTATTAGGCCCAATACCTTTAAAGCTAGTCCATCATAACTACAAGGTGTTAGTGTGTGACCCATTAGGTCCAACTTAGCTACTGACATAACTGGGCTTGGGCCCAACAAGCCCACAACCCAATTAATGACAACACAGAGCACTAGCAATGCTTTGTTGCCCCAGAACTAGTCAGATTAATGACTTGATCATCCTATTGCACATATTTGGTTACCGTATGTATTTCCCTTCGTCTCGGTTATCTTCCCATTAACCTAGGGTAAGGAAATGTATCAACCCCTGCGGTTTTGGGTAAGCTTTATTCGAAATAGGGAATCTTCAATTTACTGACTCTAAAGGCAGATCATCTCATGATCTCTTTTACTATGCATAGATTCCCGAGTCCCTGTAAATGTCATCCCGATTTCTCCGGTTTACAGATAACCTAATCTCTCACAGAGATTTGACGAATTCCTTCAGCTTATTACCCTAGCCCTGTGCCCTTTAAGGACACGCCCAACAGTATACCTATGAGTCTCCATGTTTCAGGCAGACGAGGTATACAATCAAAACATGCCTTCAAGAACACAGTCTAGGTAATAACTTTTGGTCTAAGGAAAGACACACCCAAACATAAAGAGATTACTCTAATGACACTATCTGTGAGATTTCCTCATAGAGTCTCTTTTTGGGTCTGTTCAGTGCGAGCTATACTCTTATAGGTCCACCCACGACTTTAGCTAAGATATCTCCATATCTGCAGCTCATGAGGTCTTTACCTTGTATCCATATACAAGTAGATAAGTCGTACTAGTCTTTACTCGAGATCACTGATCCCCAAACTCAGTGTCTCTAGACTAGGAACATATAATTAGGAATAGACATGCAATATCCTTGAATCCTCATGATCGTGATCTCATCACAGATACTCAAGAGATACCTGTTCTATTCCAAGGGGTTTATCCAGTTCATTCATATAATATTAACAGTAATATCGAGACACAATATGAAACTGAATAAATAGTGCTTACATTTATTTGCGACAAATAAAGTTCTACATCTAGTGTCCTTTATTTAATCAAAAGATTGTCTCTAGGACACCCATATGCTAACAGTAGCTTTCGTAGAAACCACGACCAATCACTAAGTGTCTCAGATTCTACAATAGCAAATGCAAGGGGGAGCACTTGACTATTACCATCTTGTATGGTTGCAATCAACATCGTCCCCTTATATTTTCCATATAGATAAGTGCCATCAATTTGTATCACAGGTTTACAAGATTTGAAGGCATCATTGCATTGATTGAATGTCCAAAAAACAAGATGAAACATATCACGAGATTCTTCTAATTGGCCTTCCGTAATGTACGGGAGTCGATCAATCCTGTAAAATGAACCTCGAGCAAATGACAACATGTACTTTAACCACCTTTCCAGATAAGCATATGAATCTTCCCAATCACCAAACAACTTAACTATGGCTTTTTGTTTGGCCATCCAGGCTTTTCGATAGGAAACTTTGTAACCATTAAGTCCATAAACTTTCTCCTGAATAAGTGCAATGCTACATGACGGATCCACCTGAACCATACATGATCAAAATTTGGTGGAATACAACATGTTAAGTACAAGTATTGTATACCATCTTCAATTATCTTAGATATACACATATTTTCGTAGTCATACCTAGAATACTTGAACAAATGAAGTCAGAATCGAGTTGTCTGTGATCCTGCGAAAGATAAGGTTTCACACAAGTGTGTTTGCCTTCCCATCTAGTAACAATCCACCGATCTCGCCATCTCGGTAACATTGCTCGAACCCTCCAAGGACATCCTTTAGCTTGATTAACACATTTCATGAGAAGCTTATTTTTTTTTGCTTTCCTCCACTACAGCAGTGCGATAATTCTTCATACAATAACACTTGATTGCCTTCTGTACTGATTCCTTACTTTCAAAATCTTGATTAACATATAATTCATTCCCCATTTGCCAAGAACCATCATTCCTCCCATCAACAATCAGTTCTTGATCCGGGTGTTCCCAATTAATATAAGTATAGTGCGGACTCGCATTCCAGAATGGAGTATTAGTTTGACCTACATATACAAACACTCTTTCACCCTCAAGTAACACACATGAATATAACATGTAATCACAAGGTTAATTAACTAACGATAACATCTACGACAATATTGGTATCCACATCACAATCAGAGTCACTACCCTCAAGAGGAGCTTCTTCATTTACATCTTCATCAGAGTCACTGCCCTCAGGAGGAACTTCTTCATATACATCTTCCTCTTCCACAACTGTATTCTGCCAGTGATGTGATTGATTATCGAGAGAAGTGGCAAATTTAGATCCAATGACACAACCGGCAACGAAGAACTGCCTGCACAAGCAATGTCGGCATACCATTCAAGCATCGTCATTGCAGACTGTGGTTGAAGCGACTGTTGTAAAAACAGATTGAACATCATATCAACATCATCATCATCAGCAATTTCTATCACGAAATTTTCTTCTATTATACGATATCGGCCGATTAATCAAGACACCGAGATTGGGACCTAGCTTCAATTTCTCTGCAATCTTTGTTTTTAAATCATGCAATCTTAACCCGCATTGTATTTGAATTCCTTTGGTTTGCCCTTCAAATGGCCATCCTGTGGCACCTTCATGTATTCTACCATTGTAATATATTATTGCATAAATTGACCCCATATCTAGAAAGAAAATAGTAAAATATTAGGCAATAACATGTTTTATGAAAATTACAAAAACCATAAACATAATAATTTATTCTTAATAACATTATTAAAATACTGAACATTACATGCCTATGTTAGGATATGACAATATATTTTATGATGTAAAATCTCTATTAATTGTACATGCCTATGTTAGGATATCACAAAAGAATTAATTTCAAATTAATACAACAACTATTACTAATTAAAACAAACCCTAAATATTAATAAAAATTAATTATTCTAAATTAAATTATTACAATACTCAACACAACTAATCAGTGACTAATTATTATGTCAAATATCTAAAAATAAAAACATTTACACCTTAACATAAAAATATTTTTTGTTAGATTTCATCTCTATGTTAAGGATATCACAAAAGAATTAATTTCCAATTGTAACAACTATTACTAATTAAAACAAACCCTAAATATTAATAACAATTAATTATTCTACATTACATTATTAAAATACTAAACACCCATCAATGATAATTACAATGTAAAATATATAAATATAATTAATTACACATGAACATAAAAATATTAATTATTATTTTAAATTTGTATATATTATTAATTATACATGCTTATGTTATTAGGATAACACAAAATAATTAATTTCAAATTTTATAACAACTATTTCTAATTAAAATAAACCCTAAATATTTACAAATTAATTATTTTAAATATTATTAAAATATTAACCATTACTTTCCAATAATAATTATTATAAAAACTATATAAATATAAATAATTGTACAGATACTTGTGTTAGTAAAAAACAAGTGTATTTTGTTATAAAAAAAACAATGTATTTAGGCTTACCAAAAAAAAAAAACATGTGTACTGATTACCCAAAAAAAACCTGCATATGCTAAAAATATTATTATGTCAAAAAATTAGAATAAGTCAAAAACTAATACATTTTAATTAATTAATAAAATGAATAAGCCAAACCTTCCTTGGAGGTTTTTTGGCTTTGGCGTCAGTGTGTGACTTTGCTGCAATCTATGAAACACCGACACTTTAAAAAACCTGCATATGCTATAAAATAAAAAAAGATTTAAATGTTGCGTTGTGTTGAATTTTTAGTTCAAACTATTAGATTGATTGGATTACGATTACTTTTTTTATTGAGTTTCATATAAATATTTGTGATATACAAAATTTATGAATATTATGTTTAGATTTATTTTTTTTGTTAAATTATTGAATATTAAATATAATATACACTACATAAATTAAAAATATTATTTAATATCAAAACGTGTCCTAGCGTGTCGAAATCTAACATTTTTTAGAATTAACGTGTCGGAGTGTCGTGTCGTATCGTGTCACGTGTCCCGTGTCGGTATCGGTGCTACATAGGCTGCAAGGATATGCTCTACAAATGGAAAAAAACTTGAAAGAAGGGAATGCTGTAAATGGAAAAAGTGAGAGATAAAAGAATGTGAATGTTTGCAGATTTGAAACTTTAAAAGCGAGAAAAGAGAGCTGAAGTAGAAAATATGAATGTGGGGCTCGGACGGCTGGGGTTGTGCCACTTGGCATGCCGTCCGAGTTCCACAAGGGGAGGGGCGACACTCCAAAGTGCCTAAATGAGTGCCGATGGGGGGGGGGGGGGGGAGTTTTCGGAACTTAAATAAAATTATTTATTGCCGCTAGGGGGTCCGTGCGGCACTATCTCAGAAAAAAAAAGAACCTTACAAGAGTGCCGCAGGGGTCCATGGGCGTCACTTAAAGTCGTGGGGACTCCCCCGCGGCTCTCTAAGATCCCAAATCATAATATCTCAAAACCAAACACCAAATTCATAAATTTAAACTAAATTAACTCCAAGTTGGTTAAACACCCCCAAATCATTGGGTGGTCCTGGAGCACAAAAGATATTTTCCAGTGGAATGTAATGCAATCTGAGCGAGCAACCGTAATGCAACACCTGAACCAACCTAAAATCTTTATTTATTTATTCGGTAGTTTTTTATTTTTTATTTTTATAAATAAGAGGGCCAATAAAAAAAGAAAAGAAAAGGACAACAGCAATAGAAAGAAAAAGAAAAAAAAGCAGAAGCTTTGAATGTTATTAGAACTGGACCGGTCATTGACCCGGTCGGGGTACCGGGTCACTGGGTTAATGGTTCAATCGGTGGGTTACTGGTTGAACCGCATGAACCGGGTATATATATAACTTTATATTTTATATTTAATTATATAATAAATATTTTAAATGGTGCAATTCAAACAATAATCTGATCTAGTATAGGGCAATTATTACTATATTGTCTATCCTTAATGTATTGGGTTCGATTCGCATTAGATGCAATTTTTGAAATAATTCTATTAACTTAATAGTTATATAATAAGTATATTAAATGGTGCATTTTATTCAACAGGTAATGATAGCGTAGTGGTTCAAAGTCGCGCTCCTCATATAAAAGGGTTGGTTTATCGGTACCGGGTCCTATGATGCATGGACACGGGACACGGCACGACACGCCGACACGTTAATTCTAAAAAATGTCATATTTGAACACATTGTGACACGTTTTGATATTAAATAACATTTTTAATATATATAATATAATTTATATTTAATACATATAAGAGTCCATAATAAGTCATATAACCAATCAAATATTTAAATTTCATAACATAAATATAAATAATTTTTCGTACTTTGTTAATTTTTCATGTCAAATTTCATAACAGAAAAAAATCAATTTATAAATTATTTCTTTTATATTTAGTTAAAAAAACAAAAAAAAAACGTGTCCGGGCATGTCCGAGTGTTGACTGCATGTCCGAAAAAATTGACTGTGTGTCGAAAAAACGTGTCCGAGCGTGTCCGAACGTTGACCACGTGTCCCCAAATATTGACCTCGTGTCGGACGGGTATCCGAGCGTGTCCGAACATGTTCGTATCAGACACGTGTCCATGCTATACAGACCGGGTCGAATGCTTAAATGGTCTAATACTGAAATCGGACCGGTTGATAAGCCAGGCCGATTTTAACAACATTGCATGATCCTCCGGCGAGATCGTGCAGCATGTGAGATGATTTTTAAAAATCAAAGATACTATCTTGGGCTAATGTTAAACAAATCCACTGGATAAAACTGGGATATAAGACAAGGTGCTCACATAGGAAACATGAAATAGCCCGCGTAGTTTAGGATTGGCCCATTTGTAACACAAGATGATAAGAACCACCCCCGGTTTCTGATTTCATAAAAAAAAATAAAAAAAAAATAGTAGAACCAACCTTGTAACTGCGAGCCCGTTTAATATGCTCCCGGCGCTCTGCTCCCATTCTAGAAATAGAAAAAAAAAATGAATTAAGATAAAATTTAGAAAAAAGAAAAGGATATCTATGAAAAAATAACAATTCTTTTTTAGTAAAAGGCCATGGAATAATATTGTGGTCACGCAGCACATTAGAAAATGAAAAAATATTTCTGCCATTAATGCAATTATCTGCATTTATTCTCAAAACGACGTCGTTTTAGTATTGAGATGTTAAAAAATTTAAATATAAAGACTATTATAACCCTGAAATAAATTAAAATTACAAAAAAAACCATGATTTCCACCCTAAAATGACGTCGTTTTAGTATTGAAATCTTAAAAAATTTAAATATAAAGACTATTATAACCCTGAAATAAATTAAAATTACAAAAACATCATGATTTCCATCCTAAAACGACGTCGTATTGGGTTTACTGCAGATAACATATCTGCAGTAACCGCAGATAAAGCGAGCCCTTATAAAAATCCTGTAACTGCCTGTGAAAAATAAGAAATGAACTCGATTAACACAACTTACATGAAAAAAAAATTCATAGTTAGTGTCTTTTTTCTTACTATTTCTTATAATAAAAATTTAATCTTTGATTTCTGTCAATTTAATGGTTATAATTTATTGGAAATTAATAATTAATTAATAAATATGATCATTAGATTGACAGAAATCAAAAGTTAATATTTGATAGTAAAAAGTAATAAGAAAAATAATAATAATTATAACCTTTCCAAAAAAAAATTGAATACAAAATAAAAGTGTTTTTCAGTAGACCACGCTGGCGCTAATTCACAATTGACCTAAGGCCGAATACGCTTTTGGTGGGCTGGATTATCGTCCTTATAATTTCTTTCGCCTTACAATTTCTTACCAACTATTTTTATTTTTATTGGATGGAAATGGTTAGACAAAAAGGAATTCTATCTATAACTTTTTCCAAATAATACTGGGGTTCTATTTTTTTAATTTGTTGGCAACAAATAACTCCTAATATAGATACATGATGTGATGAGATACATCACCCATTAAAAAAAAAAAAGTGTTGGTATAATTTTGTATGTGAAAAGAAAATAATAAAGTTATTTATATAAAATGAGAATGATTTTCCAATAATATTATACGGAACTTTAATTTATTTATTTATAAATTAATAATAATAAAAAATTTCTTCTTTCCAGTTTTAACAATTGATACCAATATTGTAAAAATCGGACCAGACTGGTCGGGTTGATTCGGAACCAATTGAATTGGTCATCTGATCGGTCCGATTATCACATTGGATCGGCCAAGTACCATACCCAGTGTGACCCGATCGGTTTTGGTGAAAATTGGTGACCTGATCGATTAACCTCGTGAAAACTGGTGACCCGATCGGTTAACTCGTGAAAATAGGTGACCCGATCGGTTAACTAGTGACCCAGCCCGATTTATTAAAAAAAAGATTTCCAAAAAAAATTCATAATTGACATATTTGAGTGATGTATTGTTTATTGTCTTACATAGGTTATGTACCTAAAATACTAATATTATCTCAGTTATGTATTATGTAGAGAATTTTAATGTGATTTATAGTTAGAAATATCATTTAATGAACCTGAAACATCAGTATTATAAGCATTATATGTTTGTTCGATTCTTTATTAGACAATAATATATAATTTATGATTTTTTATATTAAAAAATTTAGAAATTATATTAATTTTTTAACTATATAAATATATTTATAATTTTTAATATAAATTATAAATTTAGAGAAAGGTTATATTATAATTTTTTTTTACAACCTGTTATAACCATGTCTTAACAATGTTGATTTCCGCCAATCAATAGTTATGATTTTTACAAATTAAATTAATTAATTAATTATTAATTCACAATAAATTAAAAATCAGCACTATTAAGATAGGGTCACAAGAGATTGTAAAAAAAAAATTATAAATATAACCGTAAATTTATATATAATAATCAATTAATGGGATTCAATCAATAATCCACTTAACCGACTGATTGGCACAACACAACGAGTATTCATTAAAAGTGTGACAATGAAAAATTTAGTAAGATCTTCCATTCCGTCTTGCTCTTATACTTTACATTATACTCTACAGGGCTTAGAAGTCGTATTCAACCACCACCCTCATCATAACACTCTTTGCAGTTTCGTCTCTGCTTATTGCATTCAGTGACGCTGTTGTTGTGCCTATAGGGAGAACTTAGCTTTTTTGAATAGCTGAATCATTGGGCAAATATAGAGGGAGAGAAGAAAGGACTCTATTTTCTACATCCAAACCAGTTAAACTTTTCTTATTATGCCGAAGTAGACTATTACAGTAAGTAAAGCAAAACCTAACTTTTCATCATTATTTTCTTTCTTTGGAACCCCTTATTCCCCTTATGAAGTACCCAATTATTCACCCAATGTGGAGCTTATAAAATAACTTTTCAACTTTCTTTGCACACATATAGAATCTGTCTCTGTATGAAAAAGAAGAGAAAGGAAATGCACTTTCAGATTTAGTCATTTGTACAAGAAGATTAGTTTTACTTTGTTGGGTTTGTGAATACGAGGAGAAATTCTCCAGTTGTAGATGGGTCTCCCTGATTTTCTTCTTCTTTCTCTGTTTTTCTTTGTTTTAGCTGATTTTATGACACTTCATTATTACAAATTTTGATTTTTCTACTCAGTTAATTTGCACCCAGAGATTCAATTTGTGTTTTACCTGAAAATGAAAATTTGAAGTTGATCTTGAGGATCAGTCTATACCACGGAATTTCTAGAACTGCAGAATTGGAATTGGGTTAGGATTGCTTGATTAGCAAACCCCTTCCTTTGTTTGTTTAGGGGGAAAAATCAAGGGCTATGGAGGAAATCTTTGGAAGGATTCTGGTGGGCCTAAAAGTGAGAGAGTTAGTTGGTTAGTTAGTTAGGGAATTCTTTTAGAATATCCGGTGAGGATAGGATAAAAGGAGGAGGAATGTATGGAGTGAGGTATGCATGTATTGAATGAATATTGGAGAATTGGGGATCTCTTGGAGCCTAGACTTGTTGGTTCTAAGGGTGAGCAAGGTCTTTTGGTGTCTTGTTCTTGTATTAGTGATTGTAAAAAGAGGCTATACCTCCATCGATTCAATAATTTCAGTGTTATAAAATTGGGTTCAAGATATCCCCAATATTCACTCAATACATGCATACCCCACTCCACACATTCCCCCTTCATTTATCCTATCCTCTCAGAATATTCTAGAAGAATTCCCTAACTAACTAAGTAACAGATATGAATATGAGTCCACAACTTGAGGAACCACAACTTGAGGAACCATTGGGCCAGGAGGTTGAAAGCATGGGCCAAGCAGGGGAAGACCAAGATGAGATTGTTGGGCTAGAGCAACAAATGACCCCACGAGCTAGGTGGGCTAAACGTCAGAGGTATAAGCCAAAGTGGATGCGTGACTATCATGTGGCTTAAGAAAAGGGATGCTGAATATTCTAGAAGTATTGCATTGCTGTAATAAGTTAGTTAGCGAGGTTCTCGCTACATTGTTAGCAGCTGGCCGTTGTGTATTTTCCTTGCATTCTGTTATACTTGCTATAAGAGGTGGCGATCACCTGATGGTATAAAGGCACCATAGTCTTTCCATTAAATGATAAGCAATCTTAAGTAATTTTTTCTTCTTTCTTTGAGTATTGTTAAGGAGGTTGCCTCACCCTCGAAGTGAGGTCCTATCATCTGGTGCTTTCATTGAGAGCTCACACACTCTACTATGGCTGGCACGTCTAACCCAAATGACAATTTGGAGATTACCCTCAATCGTTTATGGAGGCTCATCTCGCAATGCAGACCAATTTACAGACCATGACGCAAAGAATGACGGTTCTGGAAAATAGACCTCTAGCCCACGCAAATCCACCTCATCATATAAACCCAGATCCCAACAATGCCATGGCTGGAATTCGCACCACCATGAAATTAGATGTTCCCCGGTTTGATGGATCTGACCCCTTGGGATGGTCTTTCAAAATTTCCCAATTCTTTGAGTTTCACATTGCTTCTTTTTATATGGAGGAGGAAACCCTTGGGTGGTATCAGTGGATGCATGCCAATGGTCAACTCAACACTTGGGCTCAGTTTCTCCAAGCTTTAGATCTGCGATTTGCTCCTTCTCAATATGAAGATCCTAGGGGAGCTTTGTTCAAACTTTGCCAGACCGCTTCTGTTCGAGAATACCAAATCCAGTCCGAATCTCTCGCTAACAGAATCGTCGGTCTACCACCATCATTTTTGTTGAGTTGTTTCATTTCCGGCTTAATAGCTGACATTCGCAGGGAGGTTCAAGCCTTGACTCCTACTTCCCTAACCCAAGCTATTGGTCTCGCACGACTTCAAGAGGAAAAGGTGAACGATGTAGTTAAGCCCTTATCCCACGGTACGCTCAAACCGCAAACCATAGCAGCCCCCACCACAAATGGGGCTAAGGGAAATGCGGGATTCAAACCCAAAAATCAAACCAGAGGACGACCAATGATCAAAAGGCTAGCACCGGAACAGATGGCAGAAAGGCGAGAAAAAGGACTCTGCTACAACTGTGATGAGAAATATCATTCGGGTCACAAATGCAAGCGACTCTTCATGCTTCTGATTGCAGATCCATGATTGAATAGCGAAAGCACGGTGGAGCCAGTGAAATTCCATGCGTTGGTGGGTCATGGGCGAATTGCAAAAACGGAGATATCCGTTCTAATAGACGGAGTGAGTACGAACAATTTCATTCAAGATCGAATAGCGAAATTCTTGGGGTTGGATACTCAACAAACCCAGGGATTCAAAGTGATAGTCGGCAACGGTGAAGAACTAGATTGTTCGCTGATGTGTAAGGCTGTGTCTTTGTGGGTTGGGCCTCATCGATTCAACGTGGATCTGTTTATCTTACCCATACGTGGAGCAGACTTAGTGCTTGGGGTCCAGTGGCTAAAGACACTAGGGCCCATATTGACGGATTATAGTGATTTGATCATGAAATTCGTCAAAAATGGTGAGGTTGTATTATTAACTGGTTTCAAACTGAGTGGGCTCCAAGAGGTGTCCTTGGCCCAAATCAGAAGGATGACCACAACCCACTCCATATTAGAACTCTTTCATTTGCAGGTTGCCCCATCTACTGCCATGTCTTCTGAAGGACTAGAACCTTCTTTCCCTTTGTTGACCCAGTTACTTGATGACTACGTTCACCTGTTTGACACGCCAAGTGAACTCCCACCGACACGAGACACCGTCCATAAAATTCCTCTTACAAAGGGATCTTCTCCAGTTAACGTACGCCCTTACAGGTACCCGTTCTTTCAAAAAAGAGAAATTGAGAAACAGGTTCACGAGATGTTGGCAACTGGAATCATTCATGGAAGCACCAGTTCTTTTTCATCTCCGGTGCTACTGGTCCGCAAGAAAGACGGCTCGTGGAGGTTCTGTGTCGATTATCGTGCGCTGAATGCCATAACGTTGAAGGATCGATTCCCAATCCCTACCATCGACGAGCTCTTAGACGAACTCCACGGCGCACAATGGTTCTCGAAGTTGGACTTGTGCTCAGGGTACCATCAGATCCGTTTGGACCCATCTGACATTGACAAAACGGCTTTTCGGACGCACGATGGGCACTACAAGTTCCTGGTGATGCCTTTCGGACTCTATAACGCGCCAACAAAATTTCAATCCATAATGAATAGGTTGTTTCGTCCCTTTCTTCGTAAATTTGTAATTGTCTTTTTCGATGATATTTTGGTTTACAGCAAAACAAAGGATGATCATATGATGCACTTACGCCACACCTTTGAGTGTTTATTGCAGAACCAATTTTTTCTCAAGAACACTAAGTGCTCCTTTGCCCAACGTTCCATTGATTACTTGGGCCACATAATTTCCAACAGCGGCGTCGGTCCTGACCCAGAAAAAATTAGAGCCATGACAGAATGGCCGTTACCTACTACCTTGAAGCAGCTGCGCGGGTTCTTGGGTCTGACTGGGTTCTACCGAAAATTCGTCCAGAATTACGCTGCCATTGCTGCTCCTCTTACAGACATGTTAAAAAAATAAACGTTTGTTTGGATTGACGAAGGCCGTCAGGCGTTGGCTAACCTTAAGATGGCCATGACACAGACTCCCGTTCTACATCTCCCTGACTTTGAATCGGATTTTGTGCTAGAAACAGACGCGTCCGGGTTGGGAATGAGTGCTGTTCTGTTACAAAATGGACATCCGATTTGTTTCTTTAGCAAGAAATTCTGTAATCGGTTGTCAACAGCATCTACATACGTCCGCGAATTGCACGCCATTACGGAAGCTGTGCGAAAATGGAGACCTTATTTGCTGGGACGACACTTCACAATACATACTGATCAACGGAGCCTGAGGGAACTCATGACACAGATCATCCAGACTCCGGAGCAGCAGTACTACCTGTCCAAGCTCTTAGGGTATGACTATACCATTGCATATAAACCAGGTGCTTCTAATCGGGTTGCTGATGCCCTCTCTCGTGTAGACATTCCTACGGCAGAATTGTTGGTCATCACAATTCCCCAATTCGAGTTCATTTCTAAGCTGAAAGACTTGTATCACAGTGAACCTGATGTGCAATGTCTGTTACATGAGCTAGAAACCGACCCTCAGTCTCACCCTCACTTGAGAGCCGTACAAGGAGTGCTATTATACAAAGATAGGATCTTCATCCCTTCTAATTCTTCACTTAAGCAGCTGCTATTACTGGAATTCCACGCTTCACCTTTAGCTGGGCATTTCAGGATCAGCAAGACCCTGGGCCGCTTACAAGAGAATTTATACTGGCAAGGTTAAAATCTGATGTAATCACTTTCATCAAACAGTGTCTGGTGTGTCAACAGGTAAAATCCTCCACTCAAGTCCCAATTGGATTGCTGCAACCAATTGAGTTACCTACACGTGTGTGGGAAGACGTGTCCCTAGATTTCATCGTTGGGCTCCCTTCTTTCCAAAACCACACAGTGATCTTAGTGGTGGTTGATCGTTTCTCTAAGGCGGCACATTTTGGGATGTTGTCCACCCATTTTACACCAGCCAAGCTGGTTGATATGTTTGCTCAGCATATCTGTAAATTGCATGGCATGCCTAAGAGCATGATTTCAGATCGTGATCCTATATTCTTGAGTCGATTTTGGCAAGAGCTCTTTAAACTCAGTGGCACTAAGCTTCGTTTGTCAACTGCTTACCACCCCCAAAGCGATGGGCAGACAGAGGTAGTTAACCGTACAGTGCAGCAATACCTTTGCTCCTTTGTTCATGAGCAGCCTCGTCTGTGGGGAAAGTTCCTTCATTGGGCGGAATGGTGCTACAATACCGCTGTCCACTCTTCAACTGGTATGACCCCCTTCCAGGTTGTTTATGGACGCGATCCCCCAACTATTCCAGCATATGTTCTGGGAAGCAGCTCATTAGAGGCTATAGAAGTTGAGCTCGAAACAAGGGAAAGGATCCTAACCAGGCTTAAACACTGCCTATTGAAAGCTCAAGAGAGCATGAAAAAATCTGCTGATCAACACCGTCAACATCATGAGTTCAAAGAGGGGGATTGGGTTCTGGTGCGACTCAAACCATATCGACAGACGTCAGTGATGGGTGTTCGTTCCCAAAAGTTGGCCAAGCGCTTTTATGGCCCTTTTCAAATTGTGTGTTGCATTAACCCCGTGGCTTTTGAGCTAAGATTACCACCAGGGTCTAAAATCCACCCTGTTTTCACATATCTATGCTTAAGCCATTTCACAGTGCTACGACCAGTGCTCCTGATCAACCGTTATCTCTTCCGGATGATGCCATTGACAATATGCCCATTGTCCAACCTTTGACTGTGTTAGATGTACAACCAGGTGTTGAACCTACGATGACTAAGGTCTTAATCCAATGGCAAGGCTTGTATCTGGAAGATGCTTCTTGGGAACTGCTCTCTGATGTGCAACACGCCTACCCTGACTTCCACCTTAAGGACAAGGTTTGTCTTGATGGGGTAGGGGATGATATGAATATGAGTCCACAACTTGAGGAACCACAACTTGAGGAACCGTTGGGCCAGGAGGTTGAAAGCATGGGCCAAGCAGGGGAAGACCAAGATGAGATTGTTGGGCTAGAGCAACAAATGACCCCACGAGCTAGGTGGGCTAAACGCCAGAGGAATAAGCCAAAGTGGATGCGTGACTATCATGTGGCTTAAGAAAAGGGATGCTGAATATTCTAGAAGTATTGCATTGCTGTAATAAGTTAGTTAGCGAGGTTCTCGTTGCATTGTTAGCAGCTGGCCGTTGTGTATTTTCCTTGCATTCTGTTATACTTGCTGTAAGAGGTGGTGATCACCTGATGGTATAAAGGCACCATAGTCCTTCCATTAAATGATAAGCAATCTTCAGTAATTTTTTCTTCTTTCTTTGAGTATTGTTAAGGAGGTTGCCTCACCCTCGAAGTGAGGTCCTATCAGTAACTCATTCTCACTGTTAGGCCCATCAGATGCCTTGTTGACTTCGATTATAAGAATTAAGAAATAAAACATTTTAACAATTTAAACCATATCAAAATATATATATATATATATATATATATATATATATATATATATATATATGACACATTAGCTCAGCTCATAATATCTGATACGGAAGCTGTAAAACATAGTTTAGTTGTTTGAACTTTGAATCCTATGACTGATGATATTTTGAGGAGATACTAAATTCTTATCAAAAAGGCTGTTATTGGAAGTTTGAAAACTCACTCTGCTTTTAATCAAAACAGGATTAACTGGTAGGTTTAGAAGGTGGAGGTTTTTCATTGATTATCTATCTGCCTAGATCAGCTAAAGAATCATTCAAGGATCCAGTTGATCATGTACTAGATAGATTTATCTTGAGTGGTATAAATAAAACAGAAAGATGGGATCATTTGTGGGTCATGCATTGCCAGGGACCTTATTTCTTCTAGTTGGGGCATGGCATATATGGGGCTCTATGGTGAGATATGTATCAAATCCTAAGACATTCCGAGTCCGAGTCTGGAATCCTGTTCCAGGGTTTGATGGGAGGCTCAAGCACTTGGAGCTCTACGTTATTTCAATCGGTGCTTTGATTGACTTGTGCATCGAGCTCTTATTTGCAACCCAGCTCAAGTTTTTTATAGGCGGAGTCTTGAACTCTACATACTTGAATAACTTTGAGCACTCAGGAATGCTTCTAATGTTTCTTATCTTCGGTGTTGTTTCCCTGCTCTCGGAAAGAACAAGGTTAGCTGTTAATTACATTTCTTCTTCTTGATATTATTATTACGCTCTTGGCCTTTTCTTATCTTCAGCAACTGTAATAAAAATAATAATTTGTGCTGATGCAATTTTAAATTGTTGGTATCCATTATTTAATCAGGCCAGTTCAATGCCTTCAATCAATACAAATTTATTTATTTATTTTATTCTTTTTCTATTCTAAAAAAATTAGATGCTGGTTGATTTTAATCCTCAGTAACAGTTAAAATTTTCCTTTTAACGTATTTCCTCTTATTTACTTATGAAATTAAACAATCGGTAAACTATGATGTGGAGGATAATTAGGACAGAAAATGTTGATGGTGGAATAGTGGATGAGTGGTAGGATTGCTTGGCACTAGTTTTTTATTTTATTTTTATTATTATTATTATCCTAAATCTTTCTATGTCTGGTTGTTTGCTGATTCAATGCAACTTAGTATCCATAGAACGTACAAATCCTCCCAGTAATTTGCTCACCTTTATGGTTGGTGCAATTAAAAAAATTAAAAAAAAAACAAATCCCCGTTAAACCCCGACCAGCAAGGGTGGGTGAGGGAAAATATAGTCTTACCCTTACATATATGCAAATAGGTTATGGTTAGTGCAATGTAATTGAGTCAAAATAAAGCTTTAGTTTTTCACTGACATATTTGTAGCGTCATCATGTACTATCAAATGGAGATGGGTTTTAAGTGTGCGGTTTTTTTGGAAAAGAAAAAATGATTCTGATTGAATCAGTAAATAAATTAGGAAGTGATGTTGATAATAGTGAAAACCCATGCGTCCAGTTGTAAAATCTTCAATAAATTCATGGTGTTAGCTATTTAACTCTCAACGTGAAACTTGTTACTTTACAGAGATTCTGAGGACCATACATGCTTCCTCATAGCTACCTTTCTATTTTTTTTTTGTCCAGGTGAAGAAGCTATTTTTCAAACTATTTTTCTTTAAAATCTACATCTGCATTAATTTATTCTTTAAATGTGGGCTCTCCTTTTGTTTTTTGACTAGATACTTAGTTCCTAAGCCACTGAAAGAGCTCTCCTATAGTGGCATGAGAGTTGATGTTTCTGTCCTAATGATGCATCCTTTTATCCTTGTGGCAGAATGTACATTGCATGAAGCTTTCATAGACAGAGAATAAGAAACTTTAACAAAAGTTTCCTATGAATGTGAGAGTGCAATTGTGTTTGGTTTTCTGTAGATTAATTAGTAGTTCGCTCTATCAATCTGTTATTTTATTAACAGTGTTAATTATTTGATCTAGCTATTCATAGTTAACTGACGTCTATCTTGGACATACCTTGTATGAGCCAGTTCTAAAGGTTGTCCAAAGATTCTGCCATAGTACTTTTCTTTTTTTTTTTTGTAAATAAGGGAAATCAATTAAAACTGAATACAAAGTCTAGGACAAGAAATGCCCATCAAATCCCTATTTAAAAGGTTTTGACAACCCATAGGAGGGTCCTGCATAATATGGATATTCCAGTCATCCCAAGTACTACCATGGTTAACAAGAAAGTCGGCTACCATGTTTCCTTCCCTATACGTATGGGTGAGCTTGGTTGCCCATTGTCTCTGCAGCATATGACTGATCTGGTTAATTAAAGGAGCAATCGGGTGAGACTTCTCACAGCCCTTGGAAACTAAGTCCATAGCAACCTGTGAGTCTCCCTCTATCCAGAGATTTTGGATGCCAAGGTTCCAAGCTACTTGAATGCCACTCATAAGGCCCCACACCTCAGCTCTAAGTGCAGAACCGGTTCCCAAATTCCTGCTAAAACCCATAATCCACTTCCCGGCTGCGTCTCTGATAACTCCTCCGCAGCTGGAGGAGGCACTTGCCATGCTACTCGAACCATCAACGTTGAGCTTAGCCCAGCCATTAGGAGGGAACTGCCAGCAAACGAATTTCTCAATTCTCTCCTTGGGACCAATTCGGAAGTTGCCACACTGCAGAACTGCTTCCTTATAATTATTAGCGAAAACCTTAGCTTGTCTAATAATTGTAAGTTGGCAAGACAATTTTTTATTGAAGACAAGATCATTCCTTGCCTTCCAAATCAGCCAAAGGAGCACACCAAAAAGGAGGTTCCAGTACCAAATGCCTTCAAACACCGCTGCAGAGTGAAGGTTGAAAAAGATCCAATCCTGAACATTTGGCTCGAAGAAGGCAGGCTGTGCATCGTGACTAATTAAAAGCTTCCAAAGATTCGAGGTCCACGTGCAATCTCTCAGAATGTGTATGACATCTTCGGGAACAAGGTTGCAACGAGGACACAACACGCAGGAAGTTAAAAGTCTTTTACCTCTGGCCACAATAGTCAAGAGAAAATTTCCTAAGGCTTTCCAGAGAAAGAGTTGAATGCGGGCAGGACCCTTCCATTCCCAAGGAGTCAAGTTTCCTGCCACCCCTTGAGTTGGTGTAGTAGCTTCCAAGGAATAATACACAGTTTTGACTGAGAATAGTCCATCGCTAGACAAGGCCCAAGTGACCAAGTCGCTTCCATTGTGAGCTTGGGGAGGCATGAAGTTGGCAATAGCCTTGCAAGAATTGAACGAGACAAATTGATGAAGGAGCGGCCAATTCCAATCACCCTCTGCAGTAATGAAATGAGCCACCTTCCAGGAACTAACATCCTCCGTCAAAATGATATCTTCCTTCGGTTGTAGAGGTTCAGAAGAAGTAAGCCAGGTATCCCTCCCAAAATTAGTGTTAGAGCCGTCACCAAATTGAATTCTGGAACCCGCAGTTTGAACTTTGTCTAGTCTGTTTAAGCATAGGGATCAAGTCATCTGCTACCGAATATTTGGATCTCAAAATTTGAACCCATAGACTGTCTCTCTTTGTAAGCAACTCGTGTCCCACCTTCATTAAAAGGGCCTGATTCATAGATCCCATTCTTCTAAAGCCAAGTCCGCCATTTCTCTTATGTTGACAGATAGTCTCCCACGCAACAGCATGTATTTTCCTTGAATCCTGCGTAGATCCCCAAAGGAAGTCCCTTGTGCGTCTTTCGATACCCTCACAGATATTCACAGGAAGCAGATTGGACTGCATGGTGTACGTAGGTATCGAAGCCAGGACAGATTAAGCCAGAGTCGACCTCCCAGCCATAGACAACGAGGATTTCTTCCAGTTAGACAACTTGATGTCCATCTTATGTAAAACATGATTGAAGTGACAAGCAGTAGCTCTACCATGCAGGAGGGGGATACCAAGATACTTACCCAAATCTGAGGTTAAGGAGAACCCCAACACTCGTGCAATCTCGGAAGCTCTGGTGTGATGCACGTTTCTAGAAAAAAAAATTCTAGATTTGTCGCTGTTAATCTTCTGACCTGAAGCCTTGCAGAAGCAGGTAAGAATCTTATTAATGAGGACAGCTTGATCTAAGGAAGCTTCTGCAAAAAGGAGGAGATCATCCGCGAAGAAAAGATGGCTAATCGGAGGGCCTCTCTTCTTTAAAATGATAGGTTTCCACGTCTTGTTGTCAAGAGCATGAAGGATCAAGTGAGCTAATCTTTCAATGCACAAAACAAAAAGATAAGGAGAGAGGGGGTCTCCGTGTCTAATACCCCTTGACGGGTTGAATTCCCTTGTGACCGATCCCTCCCAAAGAAGGTTCATGGAGGAGGAGGATACACATTCCATAATCAGAAGAACAGTTTCAGCAAGTAATCCAGCTTCGACAAGGGTCAGGTGCAGAAAATCCCAATCAAGCCTATCGTAAGCTTTCTCCAGGTCAACCTTGATAGCCATCCACCCTTTGCTCCTTTTCTTGATCCTCATGGAGTGCATGATCTCCTGGGCAATAATAATATTGTCCGAACTATGCCTTCCTCTAATGAAGCTGCACTGGTTGGGGAGAATGAGATAGTTCAGATGGGGCCTCAAGCGATTGGCAACAATTTTGGTAACTGTTTTGAAGATAACATTGCAAAGACTAGTAAGACGAAAATTCTTGATGGAAACTGGATTCTCAACTTTGGGAATGAGGCAGATAAGGGATTTATTGATGGATTTTACCAGAGAAGGGTCATCAAAAATGCTCCTAATGAAACTGCACACAAACTCAGCAATTGTATCCCAATGCGACTGGAAGAAAACCGCGTGGAGACCATCGGGTCCTGGAGCCTTGAAGGGGTGTATACCCAGGAGGACTTCCCTAATTTCAACAGTGGATGGACAAGCATGTAACCGGGAAAAGGACGGGCTAGATACTTTGGGAAAGCAACCACATAAGGAAAAGGGGGTAATCGAACACCCATCGTGCAAGTAGACTCTCACAAAAAAATCAATAACCATTTCCTTAAGCTCCTCAGGCTCGTTGATCCAGTTATCGTTCTCATCTTTCAAAGCAAGAATTCTGCTTCGACGTTGTCTGGAGAGAGTTGCATTGTGATAGAACTTTGTATTTCTGTCTCCATTAACCAACCATTCACATCTAGACCGCTGGGACCACAGGAGTTCTTCTTGCAAGTAGATATAGTGCAGTTCCTCCCAAAGCTTACGTTGAAGATTTTCTGAAGCAAAGGTTGGGTGATGTTGAAGATCCTCATCAATGCCAAGGATACGGGCATGCAGACGAAACTTAGTACGGGTATGGGCTCTGTAGGTAGTTTCATGCCAAGCCTTAGCTTTGTGCTTGAAGTCTTCTGTAGCCACTCTCCAATGAGCATTGTCCCTCCAACAGCCACGCACCAGTTCGTCAAAACCTTGACAGCCCATCCAAGAAGCTATGAAACGGAAAGGCGTATTGATGTGGTCCCTGTTCACTTTCTTACCTTCCCAAAGAAGAATTGGTCTGTGATCCGAAGAGACAAAAGGAAGATGAAACACAAAACGATTTGGGAAAGAATTGATCCAACCTTCATTAACCAGGGTTCTATCCAACCTATCTTGGAGACTATTTCTTCTCCAAGTGAATTGGGGTCCTTGAAAACCAATATCAGTTAAGCTGCAATTTATACAGCACTTCCTGATTTCATCAATGCTACCGCAGCAAACTTGCCCCCTCCTGTTTTCTCGTTCATGTTCAGAATAGCGTTGAAATCGCCCATAATGGACCAGGCCCCATCAACGATGGATTGAAGAGAGTTGAGACTCTCCCATAAAGATCTGCGTTCGTTACGTCTAGGGCTACCATACACAAAGGTGGCATTTTCAATTAAGTTTGAATGAACCCACTCCATTGAAACATGCGTAAATTGGCGTTTGACTTCCAATATGGAAATATCCACCGAAGCTTTATCCCACATTACCCATATACCACCTGAGAACCCCATAGCCTCATTAATATGGTAATCTTTAAACCCAAACTGCTTAATCCTGCGAGCAGCCACGGAACCACTTATTCTGACTTCTACCAGAACTAGTACCTTGATATCATATTTCATAACCAGGTCCTTAATAAAAGGAACGAAACCCTTTTTGCTAGCTCCACGACAGTTCCAAATGCATGTATTCATGGACACTATCAAAAGGTAAAAAGGGTAACTGAGGAAAAGTCCTCATTGAAAGGTCCATGGCAAGCATGCCCCACTCGAACTATTGTCGTCACCTACTCTTACCATATAAGGGTTGTTTTGAGGTGCCCTAGGAGGGTGAACAACAATGTCAGGTGGCTTTTTCATGGACTGACGGTTTGCCTTGATCACTATTCCTCCTGTGACAAGTGACGGAAAATTGTTTAAGGGTCCCGCTGATGTGTCCTTATCACCTGCCGCCAACAGGTTAAACCCCACCTGGTTATTTTCCCCACCTTTTCGAAAGCTAACGAGCCTGTCATCTTTGATCTTCTGCTCCACCATGATGCTTTTACCTTTAGCCAGAGCTGACCTTCCTTTCCCATGAATGGATTTCTCCAAAGAAAAATTACTTTTAATCTGCATGTTGCCATTTTTAGCAAACGGATTCAGCCTTATGTCTGTGCCCTTTCCCTTAACCTTCTGCACCCCTGGCCCTTCTTCTGGACACGTTGAAGGTTAGGCCTGGTCAATCCTCACCTCGGGATGAGTTCCAACCGAATTCCTCGCCGGAGCCGGCGTCGGAACAAACGACCTCAGTTGCTGGTTGCGCTCGTCGAATCCATCTCCCACGCGTTGTGGAACCGGTTTAGCTTTCCTGCCCTTGGCGTTCCTCTTCACCACCATCCAGTCTCCAAATGCATCTTCTCCTGTTTTTTCCTTGTTTGCTGCAACTGCAACGGCTTTCTGACCCTCTAAAGCTTGTGGTTGCTGGATACAAGCAGCGTCCTCAGTTGCCTTTACACTTGCAGAAGCTCCCTGGTTGTCCATTTTAAAATCAAGACCTCCATTGCAAGCTTCCTTACGATGACCATACTTGCCACAAGAGAAGCAAATGAGATGCAGCCCCTCATAGCTGACATTTCGAATGACTTCTTCGTTCAGCATGTAATCCCAGATTTTGAATCTGGAAATAAAACTTTTACGTAAGTCTACCTCCACACAGATACGTGCGAACCTTGCCTTGTCTGTGCCACCTTGACCGTCTGCTTCCGTCCTGAAAGACGCCTTATCAACCTTCAGAGTTTTACCAAAAGTATTCCCTATATTCCAAAGGTTTTGCATGGTATAGAACTCAGATGGAAGTCCTGGTATCCTCAACCAGATAGCTAGTCTCTTGATTTTATCCTCATAAATATCAAAAAATGGCCTCCACCTCTGTACAGTGACATAATGATCGGCAACCACCCATGGCCCTTCATGGAGAACTCGGAGGTAGTCTCTGTCATCGTTAAAGGTGATTAACGAATAGCCATTATCCATCTCAACCAGTTTGTAGTCCCCCATTAAGTTCCAGATTTTCTGGAGTCTAGCTATCAGGAACCGTGTGGCAATCTTTTTTCCCATCAGCTTTATGATTAAAGTTTTTTCTCCATTTCTTACAGTCTTCCATGTGTTGCTTTATGGAGAAGACATAAGTTGGGCAAAGGGGGTCCTCAACCCCTCCTGGATGAACTCCATCTTCTATCACGTCACCCTCATCCTTCCTGGGCTGCTCAGAATCCCAATGATCATCATCACTATCAGAGATATCTCAATCGCCATTGAGGTACAGAACCTTGTCCCTATAGGACACCAGTTTACTTCCTCTAGGGACCTCTCCCTTCTGACTTGGTACAATGGTGGCTGCAACTTCCCCACGGTCATTACTTGTCTCAGGACCTGGCAACACAATAGCCAAGGTCTTGTCTGACAGCTCATAAGGCGCCCTAGTCGAGCCCTCCTTACCATCCTGGGAAACTTCCTTCTCTGTCAAAGAGGCTCCCACAAGGCTTCCAACCTCTTCCACGACCACCGACTCTACAATCGTGGTCTGATATTTGGTGTGCATCGTCCAAATCTCCTCTGTCACTCTCCTCCTCCGTCCAAATCTCCTCCGTCCTCCGTCACTCTCCTCCTCCGTCCAAATCTCCTCCGTCCAAATCTCCTCCGTCACTCTCCCCCTAGCATATACTGCCATAGTACTTTAGTCCTCGCTTTTTATGAAGATTTTAATCCTCGCTTTTTATGAAGATTTTAATGGACAGTGAATTCCCTAATCATCCTTTTGAGTTATTTTAGGCGATGGGTTTGGATATCATAGGACTTCATTGCTTGTCAGGTTATCTCTCCTCCAATTTAGTGCTTACTGCTTTATATATTCTTCTTTTTCTCTCTCTCTCTTAACACAGCCACTACCGTTATCCTTAATTCAACCTATTCAAAGTGTTATTCTGCATACTACTGGGGAAAAAATATTAGATGCTATGAAAAACCATAAAGGTGTTTGTGGGGCCTCATAACTATGTTCTTTGCCTCCTTTTCTATTATGAATTATGTAAATTGTGTTTAAATTTATAGTATAGACTAGATAAATCATGTAATTACGATAATTATTAGTATATCTATTATCGTTGTATTCATTGCCTTTCGTCTATATAGTTCCCTGTTTATAGTGTAATTTTACTCTCAGATTTTGCCACATGTCTATTGTTTTCTCTTTCCTTAATATGGTATCTAGAGCTTGATGAGAAGCAACCCTATTCTGTGCCTACTTGGTCGACCCACTACCCTTTGGCAATTTTTTTTTTGGAAAACCATGTTTCAACTCCGGTTTTTGGTTTCCACTGCCATGTCATCCTTCTGACAGCCTGACACTCTTTATTTGTGATAATTAAGCTGCACTACATATTGTCTCAAATCCAGTGTTTCATGACAGGATCAAATATATTGAGATATTTTGTCATTTGATTAGAAAGACAATCTTATTCGAAGACATAACTACTCACTTTGTTAATTCAAGTAAACAGCCGGCGGATGTTTCACTATGCTTTTGAGAGATCCTGAAATAACTTATATGTTGTGTAGCAAGTTCGGTGGTTATGACCTATATATATACTTTAGCTTGAGGAGGAGTGTTGGAAATTATGTAAATAGTGTCTAGATTCATTTTATAGGCTAACGAAATCATGTAATTATGGTAATTAGGGTATATTTATTACTTTTCATGTATATGACTTAGTCTTTGCTGTGTAGTTCAACAAACTGATTTCATTATATGTCTCTCGTCTTCTCTTAAGATTTTCCATTCTCATTTTCTGAATCTGTATTTATTGGTCATACAGTGATCATGAATTTTTTATAGGGTATGAAGCCTAATTAGAATATGCAGTTTAATTGCTAATTACCATTCAAAAACCCTAATGCCTTTACTTGTTCTTAAATTATGTTTATTTATTTTCCTCCTCTAACTTGATTTTCCTTTGTAGATATCTTCCCTTGCCTGAAGGTGCTCTTTGTTTGATTGCTAGCACAGCATTCTGTGCAGAGTATCTTCTATTCTATTTTCATTCAACAACACACAAAGGCCTCGAGGGATATTACCATGTGCTCCTTGCCTTCTTGATTGGGCTATGTATTTTATCTTCAATTGCTGGAGCCCTTTTGCCAAGTAGCTTCCCAGTTGATTTATGTAATGGCATTGCTATAACACTACAAGGAATCTGGTTCTATCAGACTGCCTTAGTTCTTTATGGCCCTATGCTACCAGCTGGTTGTCACCTCAAGGATAGTAATGTCAGATGTCATTCAAATGCGAATGAGGTTCGAGGTGAACTGCTTGCTAATGTTCAGCTCTTTTTTGCAGTCCTTGCTGTTCTTGTAGGAACTATAGTATCGTATGGTTTTGCAGATTCAAGGTATGGGAATTGTGACGAGCCTGCTCCCAATTCGGTTAGATTAGATCAAGATTGAAGTTTGTTATGCTATTTTATTTCTATTTTTTTCGGGTGATGCAGCAATATATTGGAGGGCGAGTCTTGAAACACCGGGGTAAGGTTTTGTAAATTGACTCTCACCCCTACTCATCATAAATCCGAGGAACATTATACACTAGGGTTTGCCCTTTTTGCTGCAATATATTGGCTGTCTAGTTTCATGTAGAATGATTGTATATTGAAGTAAACAAGTACATTCGTGTGGTGAAATGAATTTTAGGAATCAAATGTCAAATAAACAAGTAAATTATTGTTTCATCTGGCATACATTGTTGTAAGGGAGTTCATTTTTTGGTGCATTTACGTTGTGCTAGATTCCCATGTTGCAAAATGGTAGGATCATTTTTCTTACAAATAATGAAGATAAAAGGTGCGTCACTTCAATGAGGGGTTAGTCCAAACGGGCCGTATCTCGAGGGCATGGTGCCCGGAGAAGGTTGAATGAGGATACCTCCTGGCAATGTACCAAAAAAAAAAAAAAACTGCGTCACAATTCCTTTATTTTCGCAATAGGATATCAAGATTGGCTCATTTAATTTTGAGGCGGGATATTCTTATTACCAAAATTTTCTATTACCAACTTACTACCTATCTAATCACCATTAGATCAACATTTTCTCTTTTTTCAAATTTTTTTTAACATTCTCTCTTTAATTCAATAGTGATTAGATAGGTAGTAGAAAATTTTGGTAGTAAGAATATTCATCCTCTTTAATTTTTACTCTCATACTTCATGATCACCCAGTAGAAACCTCTACTATATTGTTGGCCAAGAAAGATTTTTTTCTTTTCTTTATCAGTTATCTCTTTCTAATAAACTCTGAATACGTACTCATATTTACTAAATTCTTACGTGAGGAAAATAATGGAAAAGGCAATAGGTTAATGACTCATGAGAAATAGTGGTGAGGTGAAAGGGAATATGTATGAGAGATTTCTTGTAACTACTGAACATGTGGCAATCTAGAGTTATCTCTGCTCGTAAGTCTCTGTTCCTATCAATTTGGTACAGAGCTCATAATTTAGGAATTTTAATATCTGTAGGCTCTCATATTATAATAAAAATGAGTTACATGGAGTGTCAACCAAGGTGCGTTTGTGAAGCCATGCATAATATATGCTGACATTAAGTATATAAAAATAATTGAATATGTTATAATGATAGTTCATATTTGTTTGAGGTTAGTTGACAAACAGATAGAAAATTATATTTAAAGATTGGAACAACTAATACACTATTAACAACAACAAAATAGAAATAAAGGATCCAATATGAGTCTTAACCGTCTAAGTAAATTCCTTTAGACATTTTCATCGTCAACATAAATATTGTCACTCTACAACCATCAAGCTCCAGCTCTTGTTTACTCCATTTGGTCTTCTGTTGTTAACACATGTCCTAATGTCCACTTTCAAATAAACTTGTCCCAACAACTTTAGTACTATTGTCAACCACTTGTTATAATCTCAAATATGCTATTGATGTTCTACCAGCATCAGGGCTACTTATTTGTTTTCCCCCTTTGACAACTCTAGCATTGTCACTTGAGATTGAATAATAGAATAATTGTATATTGAATAATTGTATGCTAATATACAAGTGCTCTCTATTTAAAGAGACTAAAAGACCTAATGACCTAAGCGCACAATATATGAGACTATTCTTATATACATTGAACTATTTATTTTATTTTTTGGCAAAAGCCTGAAGGCTACCCTCATTGGAACAACGGGTGCATTAAGCTTCGCTATCGGAGGAAGGATGAGACTAATCCCCCTTTGAGGAGAGAGACACGTCCTCTAGCCCCCAAAGATTTTCTAAGAATGTGTTTGAGACAGGGTTTGAACCCCTGACCCAAGCAAATCCTTGGAAGCTCAGTTGCCAACTGAGCTACCCTTAACAACTACTCTAACACTCCCCTTCAAGCTAGTGTGTATATATTGTAAGCACCCAGCTTGTTACAAATGTATTTAACCCGAGGACCTCTAAGAGCTTTAGTGAAGACATCCGCGAGTTGATTATTGGAGTTGACAAATGCAGTTTTGACTTCTCTTGACTGAATCTTTCTTGAATGAAATGACAATCGACCTTTATATGTTTGGTTCTCTCATGAAATACATGATTAGATGATATATGTAGCGCAGCTTGATTGTCACAAATGAGTGTCATGGGCTGTTTCTGTTCACAAAGATGAAGCTCCCGAATCAACTGCTTTAATCAGATTAGCTCGCAAGTAGCAACTCCCATCGCACGATACTCGACCTCTGTACTAGATCGAGAAACAAAAGTTTGTTTCTTACTTTTCCAAGAAATCAAGTTTCCTCCGAAGAAGACACAATAACCTGAAGTAGAGCGCCTATCCAAGGGTGATCCAGCCCAATCAACATCTGAATAACCATAAATTTCTGTATTTCCCTTATCTGAATATAATAAGCCTATTCCTGGTGCTCTTTTGATATAGCGGAGGATCCTCACAGCAGCATCCCAATGAGAATTACAAGGAGAGTCAAGGAACTGACTAGCCACACTAACAATAGAAGAAATGTATGGCCTAGTCACAGTGAGATAATTGAGCTTCCCAATCAACCTCCGATAACGTCCAGGATCGGATAATGGTTCTCCCCGATAGCAATTTGATGGTAGGATCCATGGGTGTATCAACAGGCTTACACCTCAACATACAAGTCTCCTCTAGGATATCTGTGGCATATTTCCTTTGAAAGATAGAAATGCTCTATCTAGACTATGCCACCTCAATCCCTAAGAAGTAATGAAGCTTACCAAGATCCTTTGTTTGAAATTGACTGAACATATATTGTTTTAATTGGTGAATTCTCCCAGCTTGATCACTTCTAGTGAGAATAATGTCATCGACATAGACTAACATATAGATGCACTTGTCAGGAGATGTGAACTTATAAAACACAAAATGATCGATCTTACTGCGGATTAAGCCAAAAGTCTGAACGGCAAAACTAAAACAATTGAACCATGCCCAAGGAGACTACTTGAGGCCATATAAGGATTTACAAAGTCTGCACACCATCCCAGACTCCCCTTGAGGAATAAACCCACATGGTTGCTCCATGTAAACCTCTTCTTGTAAATCACCATGAAGAGAAACATTTTTAATGTCTAGTTGAAGAAGTGGCCAGTGACGAACAACAACTAGGGTAAGAAACATTCAAACAGACACCATCTTAGCGACAGGAGAAACGTGTCACTATAGTCAAGGCTGAAGATTTGAGTAAAACCTTTCACGACTAAGCGCGCCTTAAGACGATCAACATGGTCATCAGGTTCAACCTTGACTGTAAAGACCCACCAACAACCAACAATAGACTTCTTTAAAGGAGCAGGAACAAGATCCCAAGTGCCATTGGAATGAAGAGCAGTCATCTCATCAAGCATCGCTTAGCGCCACCCTGGATGAGAAAGTGCTTCACCTGTGGTCTTAGGAATAGAAACAGAAGAAAGACTAGAAACAAAAGTGTAATGAGAAATAGAAAGACGGTCATAGCTTAAAAATGTATAAAAAGGATAAGGGTTACGAGTAGTACGTATACATTTTCTTTGGGCAATGGGAAGAGCCTCCGGTGAAGGAGGCAGAGAGGAAAAGATAATTGGAGAAGGCGATGAGTCAAGTCCGTAGGAGGCACTTTTTGACAACGCTGATAGGTGAGAAAAGGGCGGTCTGTAGGGATGGAGGCAATAGGTCTTTCCTTTGGGAGAGAGTCACCTGCAGCTGGTAAAGACAAATCAAGAAAAGGATCAAGAAGAATCTGCTCAACTTATGACAACTGAGATGGGATAGAATGAAAGGGTTGTTGATCAAGGAAAGTGACATCAGCGGAAACAATATAATGCTTAAGATCAGGAGAATAACAACGATAACCCTTTTGAATACGAGAATTACCAAGAAAGATACACTTAAAGGCTTTGGATGTTAACTTGTCCTTACCAAGAGCGAGATCATGAACAAAAGAGGTACAACCAAAGACATGTGGAGATAGAGGATAAAAAGGAGTATCTGGAAAGAAAAAAAAAAGATTATGAGGAATGTCATTGTTGAGCATAGATGAAGGCATGCGATTGATGAGAAAAAAGAGGCAAGTACGACATCCGCCTAGAAGTGGAGAGGAACCTACATATGAATAAGAAGGGTATGAGCAATTTTAATGAGATGTCTGTTTTTACTTTCAGCCACCCCGTTTTGTTGTGCAGTGTGAGGACAAGTGGTTTGATGTAAAGTACCTTGTGTAGCCAAGAAATTAGAAAATTCAAAAGAAAAATGTTCCTTAGCATTATCACTACGTAGAATACGAATATAAACAGCAAATTGAGTATGAATCTCAGGAGAAAACTTTTTTATAAATGAAAAATAACTTAGAATGATTTTTATTAAATAAATCCAGGTACAACGAGAATAATCATCAATAACGGTAACAAAATATCGAAAACTTAAAACAGAGAAAGTATGTCTTGGACCCCAAATATCTTATTGAACAAGAGAGAAAGGAGTATCAGGACGTTTATTCACTCGACTGGAAAAGGAGGAACGTGTATGCTTTCCTTGTTGACATGACACACAATCTAAAGACTGAAGACCAGATAAAAGAGAAACCATCTTTTGCAACTTTGAAAGACTTTGATGATCGAGGTAACTGTGGATAAGTTATGGAGATTTTTGTGAGAGACCATGCCACTGAAGGATGAGGCACAACCAGATAGTAAAGCCCCTGTGACTCACGACCCACTCCAATCATCTTCCCCGTACCCAGATCTTGCACAGAAACAGAATGGTTAGAGAAAATAATGGTGCAAGTGAGAGAGTGGACCAATTTACTAACAAAAATTAAGTTATGAGGGATGCTAGGAATGTAATAGACATATGTCAAGGTCAAAGTAGAGGTCGGACGAGCTTGTCCAATCCTACAAACTGGGGCTTTGGTTCCATCAGTAAAGGTAAAGAAGGTAAATGATCAGAATAAGTAAGAGATGTAAAGAGTTCCTTATTACCACTGAGATGATCGGTAGCACCTGAGTCAAATATCCAAGGGCCAAGTGATGTAGAATAAGAAACACAACCAATGAGATTACCAGTATCTGGAGCGGAGGGCTGAGACTTAGGAGAAGCCTTCTTGAGAAGAGTCTGGAGTGCAACATAGTTCGCAGGTGAGAGAGAAACTGAACCAGACGATGCAATGTCTGATTAAGCTATATTAACAGCAAGAAAGGTTTTCAGGTGAGGATACTTCGTGTAACAACGATATTCTAAATAACCAAGTTTATGACAATAATTACAACGAGGTCTCCGACCATGTCCGCCCAGCCACGATCGTGTCCACGTCCATTGTTCCCGCGAGTGTCAGTATGAGAAACAAGAGCAGTGGAATCAACAACAAAAGATAAACCAGGAGCAGGAATTGGTTTCTTGTTGAGATTCAAGAGGCATTGGTAGGTGAGTGATAAACTAGGATCCCCACTAGTCAAGATAGTGTCACGGACCGCATCATATTCTCGGGGGACCAAAAAGAGTGATAACCATAAAGAGACGTTCCACCTGTTTTCGATATGCAGAAGCATCACAAGGGTAAGGTAACATGTCCAAGTACGCCTGCATCAAAGATCGACTTTTGCCAATATATGTTTGCATCTGAATATCAGATGATTTGCACAAATTCATAAGTTGAGACATTGCAAAATAGAGTTGTTGCATATCATTAGTGTAGAGGTGTTTGGCTTCCTCCCACACTTCATAGCATGTCTGAAAAGAATAAAAAATGTCCAAAACAATTGGATCAATAGTCTGCCAAAGAATACTCAAAAGTTGATTATCAATACTTTCCCAATCAGATTTCTCAGCATTAGGGATATCAGTAGATAAAACACTGAGATGACGCTCATGCCCCTGTCCAAAGAACCAGACATAAACAGAGGTGACCCGATCCTTGTAGTTATCAAAACCTTTTAGTTTTGAAGAGATAATGGTCCCAACATTAGTAGAGAAGATACCCGAGGAAGTTTTGGCAGTATAAGAAGAAGAGTTAACCTCCGAGTGATGAGGAGACGCTACTGCCATTAAAACAAAATATAAAAGCAGTAAACAGAGACAAACAATAACCAATCAAGAAGAAACACACGTCGAAAGTGAGACCTACAAAGAACCAAGGACAAATCTGGAAATAGGAGGAAAAACCAAGTTGTTCTATCCAGGAACGACCAAAAAGGATGTCGGAACAGTGCACACGCGCCGGGGAGATGTGGCACGTGAGCACCACGCGTAGGTAGAAGAAGTCGCGTGTGAAGGCGCGTGGGGACTCCTCTGGTGATGGGTCTTCCACATAACAGGTTGCCGGAGAGAGGAGAAACTAATCGTAGGTGTTCCGGTTGAAATCGAGGTCGGAACAGTGCTTCGGTGAACGGTGATTCTGACGGTTGAAGAAACAAGCCGGAAGGACGCACGACATAGAGGATCTGCCGAAGGGACACATGACAGATGAAGACTTGCCAGGAAGACACGCGACAAAGTAAAAAAAAAAAAAACCCAAGTAGTGGGCTTAAGATTTTAGCGGAAGCGGATACTAGAATAAATAGCTCTTGTACCAACTTGAGATTGAATAATAGAATAATTGTTATTAAATAATTATATGTTACAATATACAAGAATTTTATATTTAAAGAGACTAAAAAACCTAATAAACTAAGCCCACAAGATATGAGACTATTCTATTATATACGCTAAACTATTCTAATAACTATTTGTCATTTAATGCTGCTAATGTTTTCTTTAATAGTTTGTCTAAACATTACGAACACATGTCTGCTGACAATTTGCCAAATATATTTTTTATTTATCAATTTATTATTTCAAAAGGATTTCAATTTGAACAATAACGAAAAAGGATGGAAAAAAGAAACGATAAAGTGATGACTGATTGTTGATTCTCATTTTATTGCTGACACATCTTAATTAAAATCGTAAAAAAAAATAAAAAATTACTCGTTCCTTTCTTTTTTTTCTTTTTAATTTAAGAGACAAATTTGTTATTTTCTTTTATTTCTCGTTTTAGCTTCTTTAATTATTATTTTATTTTCGTAGTTTTGTCTTTCCTTCTTAAATCTATCTTATATTTTATATTTTTAATATACTCCCTCGTATAAAAGTCTATCTTGTTTGAAGCATGACCCACTTGACTGTAAAAATTTCCACAATATTTATACGATGATGGCGATGACGATAATCGATTGTTAGAAACTATGATAAGATATTTCTCTTCCAACTCTTCTAAAAGCTCAAATTATTAGATCAATAAATTGCTCAACAATATTTATTTTTATATCATATTTCTAGCAATAATTTCCCCCAGTATCGCCGATCATAATTATAGCCACACATATCATTGATGTGTTCACCGATAACCAAAGGCTAGGCAAGTCTGTAGGTGAAACAAATTACGGTGTTCGTGAGTTGGTTTGTAAAAGTTACATGCAGGTAATGCTTATTTATTTTTTATTTTTTGATAAATTACAAATATCCTCTACGGAAAGCAATCCAGTTCAGGATTGATTCAGGAATAAAGCTTTAAATCTCTCTCAAAGATGGTACTAAAAAGGATCAAACATATGCTCTCTCACTCCCACATGCTTAGCCGCACACGCCAATCGAGCTAGCATCATTTTGGTGGCAATGCTTATTTCTCACGACAACAAATATACTCTTAAGGCCTGTTTAGAGCACCTGATAAGAAAGATAGGACATGATAACTTATCATATCCTACTTTTATCTCTTGTTTGGTGAGTCAATAGGATATAATTAGCTTATCCTATTGTCTCATTTTTCCCCTATCCAATACATGATTTCTTATCCTATGGGGGAGCTGAGTTAGGATTCAATAGGATAAGATATCAATATTGGATACCCAATATATCCTCACGCTACCCAATATATTCCCACACTACCCAATATATTTGTATTTATTGCATCATATTTTGTTTTTTTTTTATTCTTTCTCTTTTTACATAATCTTGTCAAATTGCTAATTAGGTGTTCATCAAACACAACATGATATGGGCTTATCAGCCCCATATCATATCCTACCTTTATCAGCCTCATATCATATTCTACCCTTATCCTATCATGTCCACCAAACGAGCCCTTAATATGTTGGTTACAAAATTTGATGAGGTTTTCCTAAGAAACACCATATATGATGGTAATGACGACAAAGATGCTTAACATGCATTTCATTGGTCAATTTAGAATCAAAATGTGTATTTCGTTGGTCAAAATAGTCCCTAAGGTTCCCCAAATGTGAGGACAATCAACAAAATACACCATAATTTCTATCGTTAGGGAACTAATGACCAAAACCTTTCAAAAATTAATTTGACTATTTGCTCCAAACAAAATACAGCTGATAGTTGGAAGTCATCAATCTTTTCCTGCAAAATAAGAGATGCAAACATTTCAGGTTTACTTCCTTCAACAATAGCAAGTAACGAAACTATATATTGATGGAGCAAAGTAATGGAAGTATCTTCCGGAAACCCCCTTGTCATATGCATATATCGTACAACTTTCTCTCAAACTAGATTCTTTAAGAGGACATCATCTGCTACATGCTCCTCTGACAAAAGGTTCTCGGATTTGTAATATTTCAAAAGGAAGAATTCATCTTAAAGAAATCAAAACTTTCACATGTTATTCCCAACAACCTTAGCTCAAGTACAGTGGTGGAATATAAATGAATTTTATTATTATTATTATTATTATTATTATTATTATTATTATTATTATTATTATTATTATTATATTTTTTTCAGGGGGAGGGTGAATGATGGGATAAGAATGGACAAATTGAAAAAAAATAAAAAAATACTAGCAACTGGAATTAAATGCAGTATCAGTTTAGGATATTCAACAAACCTCAGCTTTACAAGTCATGATTCATGAAAACAGAGATTTCAGAGATGGAAAACCTCTAGCTACTGCCCATGTGAATTTGTTAATCTATATTTAGTGTTAGGTATAGCCATCATAAAAACCTATTAGCAAGAAAGTTGGGGCATTTCTTAAGATTCTGGTTTTGGCCTTGTCTCTGGCTTGGGTTCAACCTCATTAAATATGAAAAGGATTGGCCGAAAGACATTTTGTCTTTTGACAGCACTCCCTAACATTGTCTTATAACATCAAAATGAACAGCATAAATTTAATAGTGGTGAGTCTTGTGAAATTCTCATTGGTAAATTGGTTAACCTCTATTTATAATTTTACTCACATCCCCACATGTTCGAAAAATATTTGGAAGCTATGCCCTAAAGAAGTTCCATCATTGCTCAAGTTCCTTTGGGGATAGCTTCGTATCAGGCAGGCAGCTTTGCCTGTAATTCTTGCCTACTATCCCCTCCCTGCACTAGATCATATAGAAACCTCAACTTGCAAAGATAGGGGTGAGAAATTCTTGTATGCAGCCTTAACTTTGCACTTTTGCAAAGAGAGACCTTCTTTTGTAACCAAAAAAAAAAAAAAAAAAACTTTCATATGCTATAGAATGGGCTTTATTTACTCAAAGTCTAGAAGCAAGCAAATGTAAATCAGGTATAATTCATAGAAATATGAGATGTGTGTAACTACATAATGTGCTAAACATGTGGTATGACATTATTTTCAGGATGGCACTAAATGATGTTTGAGAATGACAATTCAGAAATTGAGCATAATTCCACAACTAAGTCGTCTACATAAGGTCAAAATGTCAAACCATAAATTGAAATTTGCAACTCAAAGTTACTCTAGCTAGCAAAGAAGCGGAAGAATGTGCTAAAATCTATGCAAATGAAAGGAAGAAAAATGAACTATAAAATACAGGTAAGCATAAAAAACATAATGCTACAAACAAAACAAGACAAAAGATGAAGGAGAGCAAGCAATTCATACAAGATAAATTCTAGGTAGTAGAGGAGAGATGACTTTTGACTTTTTAAAACAGAATAATACCTCTATGAGAGCAGAACAACTGGCTATGTAATGCTTGTATACTTTTACAGGCAGATGTAGTAAGCAAAGGCAAGCTATTCTTCATATCGAAGAAATCAATTCCATCAATTGATAAATGCTTTTTCCTAAAGCACAAGATTTTTCCACTGGCTTCTCTTTGCAAGTCAGAGACACAAGGTAAATCTCTAATCCAGCTAACCCCTGATACGTGTTTACCAGAAAGAAGATCATTGGATCGTGCTAACTCCAATACAGAGCTTCTTGTTGCCATAATAGCTGGATTAAAATAAGTCAAATGTAATCACAAGAGTTCAAGACTGGGGATCTTAGATTCTAAACGCACATGACATTTGTATCTACTGTTTGAGAATGCATACAAACACTCTAACTTAACTTTTGTGCATTAAGTGAAACTTTCAGAAAGTAATCAATGGCTTCACTTAACAAGAGAAATTTACCATTATAAGGAGCCTCAAAGATAATGTTTGCTGGAAGGCCAACTCCAAAGCCAGCCAGAGTGATGCCTACATTGAATCCAATGCCACAGCCAGCTCCAACATAGCCAATCACTTCAGGGCCAAATCCAGGACCCCATCCAACACCACAACCAATGCCCACACCCATTCCCCAAAAGGCTCCATAAGTTGGATGAACAGGGTTCCATCTTTCATATCTTCGAAACAATCCTTTTATAATCATTAGGACCTGAGAACAGTGGTAAGTAAGAAATTACTCACAAGATGATTGTTGAAATGGTAAACCTATAGCCAGTTGGTATACCATACTTAAACATTCAAATGAAAATAGTGTATTAACTAACATCCATAACATCAGTTGTAAAGAGGTGAGGACACATGGTATCAGATAAAAAGAGTCACTCAATCAAGAGAGTATGAAAACTTTTTAATGAAGGAATCAATTCCTAGATATCTAACGCAATCACAAGCAACAGTGACCAACCAAAAAGTCACCCAATGAAAAGGGAGTCCAGAAATCAAGACTGTATCATAATATTCAGCATTGTGTTTGTGAATTGTCCAATAAACCAGAACTTGCCAGTTAGATAAAGAGCCTGAAGCATATACCTGTGCAGCAATAAGGCCACCAAAGGGTTTGCACAGGAAGATAGCATCAATCTTCTTTTAGACACTCATAGAAGGGTCATAACTAAAAATTAATTCTTGTATACTAATCGAGATAGGTTTCCCATCTCCATGTCAAGGATATGCAGTCTCATTTAACCCAATTAGCCAAATTCTATCTTTCTATTATATATCTACTATCCCATACAGCATTCTGCAGGAATTTCAGGAATTTTCATATTCACATATCTTTCTATGACAAACAAACACTCATAAGAGGATAAATTATCTAGCAGGAGACCTGTTTCATGTCGTCACATCCATACATACACAAAGAATTCTCAATATTAAAAAGAAAATTAAAAAAATCCCAAAACAGCTCCAAGATGAGTATTTTAGTCTTGATTTTGGAGTGAAAAAGTTTCCCAACATTTTGTTTTTCTTTCAGTCACTACCCAATTAACAATAACAGCAAACAAATATAAAATCGAAACAGATTTCTCAGTATTATGAGGATAAAGAACAAGCAAATTCTTTTATCAACTACCAAATGAACGATAATGTACTACACACAAGCTTCCAATTGACATGGGAACATAAATCAGTTCAAAACCAACACACTCTGCAATCTTCAGTAAAACAAAACAAAAAAATGACACCTGTTTCTTCTATCGATAGAGAGAGAAAACCTCCAAAATTAAAAAGAACCAGAGAGGATTCAAGATTTTCAGCGACACCGAAGGAAAAGAAAAAACCCACAAAGCATCTTTAATAGCAATGAAGAAAATGAAGTAGTAAAAGCAAACAATTACCATACGATTTTGGTTTGAATGCAATCAACTGCGCAATGACCGTGACCGTGACCGTGACCGCGACCGTGATTTCAGAGCAAAAGGTGTTTTCTAGATTTTATCTTGGGGGTTTATCTACGGGGGATTGATTTTCTCAAGCTAATATTTGAATTCTCAACTCAAATAATAGTGGCACACATTTATTAAAAAAAAAATAAAAAAAAAGAAAAATTTTATACGTAAACTGAATCACAATATGGGAATTGAATTCTCATTTAACATAAGAAAATATTTTCCCTTATTTATAATTGGGTTTTATGTTTATTACGATGTAGGAAAAGTGATTGCATAATGTTATAGAGATTCGTTTTGTGTGCCATATTTTTTTCTTTTTTTATTTGTTTTAAAATGTGTGGGCCCTATCAAATGTTGTGGGTAGAAAAGTTTGATGTATATGTTAAAGGATAAAATGAAAATCCTTTATAATTTTATATTACCATACACAAATAAGATAAATTACAGTATAATTTTAGGGAAAAGTATTTATCCTTTTAATTGACATAACTTGTATCCTTTCACTCTCACAAAGAAGTGGGACCCACACCTTTTTTTTTTTTCAATTCTATCTCCTCCTTTATATATCTCTTTCTCTCTTTTAAAATGACACAACTTTAAATCCTTTAAAATGATACATATTTTACCCATAATTTTATGAAATTAATGTTTTTTAAGTTGTATGAGAGAGATAATTTTATCTTTTGTATGTATAAAAGTGCCATATGGGGCTATATGAAAAAAAAAATGGGTCTCACATTTATATATATACATATATATATATATATATATATATATATATATATATATATATATATATATATATATATATATTGAAGATAAAATTATCTTATATAACATAAGAAATATTAATCTCTAATTTTATATAACTTTGTTAAAATAATAAAAAATATAAAGATGGAAATAAAAAAAAAAAGGTGACCTTGAAAAATTATGAAATGGAGAATTTGAAACCATATAGGTATTTACCAAAAAAAAAAGGAAAGAAACGATATAGATAAATTATTTATAATTTTTACAATCAAGTGGATATAAATGGAGATATGTGAATTTTTTTCATTGAAAACTTCAACGTTCAAGCATTAAATAATAGGAAATCGAGTGGATATAAGATTTTAAGATTGTCATTTCTTATAGGAAGTTTTTGGCTTTTTGATCATCGTAGCCTTTATGTAATAATTAATTATCAAAATGGTTTGATTCTAAATTATTTCAAAATTTTAGCCTCTCCAGGAAATATAACACCAATCTGCTTCTGTTTGACCGTTGACCACCAAGCCTAATCGGGTACCCTTCCCTATCCGGATATATTTTGAAATTTTTTATCTACCTGGTTAGGGTGAGGTACCCGAGTATATTTCTTGAATTTAAGAAAATGTTTGAATTATTTATCTGGATAGAAGGGGTACCCGGCTAAATATCATGCGCATGATTTGTGACCAACACACGGGGAAGCATTGTCTTAGTTTCAACTATCACCAGACCAAATCAACATTTTCATAAGCTTCTCGGAGCATTTACATGATACCTGAAATTGATAAGTAACTACAGATTTGGTGGATACATTTGAGTCATATTGCAACAAATAGGATCCGTAACTAATATTCTTCATCATCCTTCGTCTGGTTCTTTAAAATTGTAAAATTATGAGCAATATTTACAAAAGTTAGGGTACGACACATTAAAAATAGGATTTAAGTCTTCCAACTGAATGGCAAATAGAACTCATTACAATTTACATATATGCAGTATCGAATGAGATAAGTTAAATAACCTATCAGCTAATTTTTAAAGGGGAAGGATATTGTAACAACCAAGTTATGTTATTACCATATTACTACCACTCAATCTCACCGTTAGATTGCTTATGTTGATCCAACGGTTATATTTATTTCCATCTTTGTATGGTCATGATTTTTCAAATTTTATATTTTATATTTATTTCCACCTTTGTATGGTTATGATTTTCCATATTTAATGCTTTCACTTTAAATTTGGGGAATCATAACCATACAAAGATGGAAATAAATATAACCGTTGGATCAACATAAGCGATCTAACGGCGAGATTGATTGGTAGTAACATGGTAGTAACACAGCTTGGTTGTTACAATATCCTTCCCCATTTTTAAATTGTTCAATCAAAGAATAATACTAGAATTAGAAGCATAAAAACTGTTTTAAAACTCCATTAAAATTGCTCAATGATGCTGACAGGGAGTAAATTCTAATTTGATGTTGTGAGGTGAAAAGTACAATTCTCTGATTATTCATTGGCACCTGATATACATGAGAAAGCATAAAACTCAAGAATACTCGAATCATTGTTTCACAGTTTTGATCATGTGTATGTAAAATTATTTGCCTCATGTGTAATATTATGTGTCAATTGATTTAATTAATAAAAAGGGCATTATGGTAATTTTGACCATTAAGGGAAGTTATAGAAAAATAACTGTTGATAGGCCAGTTATGTAAACGTTCATAGGGTCAGTTTCTGATAAGGGGAGTATCTGACAGAAACAAAAAGTTCCTTCTGAGTCTGCCCAGAAAGGTTGTATCCAATCCCTATCAAAGAAGATACAAGAACGGTGAAAGGGTTAAGGCTTAGAGAAAGTATTCCACCATCAAAGTTCTTCCGCACTAATGGAGAAAGGTACACTTTATGTGAAAACCATGAATTCTAAAGATCCTTTCATGTTCTTGAATGATTACTGTTGAACATGAATTACTGATTAAATGCTTACATGTGGTATCAGAGCATGTGTTTAAGAATCTGTGTTTTTCCATAAATAATTATGAATGAATTCCTAATTTAAGAAAAGTTAGGTTTTGAAATTCACGATGATAGTTGAATATAAAGTTATTCTGTATCAAAGGATATGACGATTCCCATGACGGGTTCGTTCTTATTTAATTGAACGTATAGAGTAATAAATGTCAATTAATTTTCTCGTGGATGAAAGGTGCATTCAATTTGGCATCAAAGATCATTTGCCATTTTTTATTTTTCGTGTCCACGATTGGTTTTGAATGGAATTGTGTTCTGAACCAAAACTTTGCATTGACTTTGTAATCAACTAAAGGACAAATCAATTGACAAATGCATATTCAATGGATAAAGGAATGGGTACTGTACGAAGCAAATTGGATGCATATTACGTTTTTTTTTTTTTTTTAAAGTACATTCACGATTTCCGATTTGCATTCACGTATTTTAATGGAGAAAGTTTGGAGAAAGTAGCCATTTTAAATCCATTTAATGGATAAAGTCGTGCACTGTGACATTCATGTTTTGGGATACATATAAATGAAGCTGCATATAAAGCGTCGTTCATAACTGTTGATCGACGATTACTGGGTTATGGGTTATGGCGCGGGTTCACCGGAAATTCTATCGAATCACCGTGTGGGTTCGCGCAGTAATGGCGCAGGTAGGCGTCATTTTTTTGGTCCTTGTACTGGAAAAGTGTACCAGTGTTATATGTTTATTCCATTTTATAAATTATTTGGAAAACATGAAAGGACATTGATATACATGAAAGTTGGACAAAGTTTTGGAATTAATTATGGTAGATTTGTTAGTCACCAAAGTGGCCAAATCTTGAAGAGTTATTATAATTTCAAATATTATGATTTTATTTCAATTACCATGATTGTGATGCTATGAATAGTATGATATAATATTCTGGTTGTAGTATATTGAAGTTCATTATTATAGAACAGTTGGGGATCAACCCAAATGTTGATTATTTGTTTTATAAAATGAACATAGATGTTGGTATTGTTGGCATATTTCCTCACATTTGGACATCCAAAGATGACAAATATTTATGATAGGGGTATGCATCATTGCCAAATTATGTGAAATTTTTATAGCATCATTATAGTTAATGTTGTATGTTAATGGATCCCCAAAGGTGAACATTGATATGCATTGAAGTTAGTATATTTGAATCTGTGAAGTATGTTAGTATGTGACATGTATGACTCAAAGCATTAATGTTTAAATGTTATTCCTTGCAGTACTTGTTGCCACACATTCCATGTTCTCAACTGTTGCAGTTTTTAATGGGCTGAACTTCTCTGAATGGAAAGAGCAAATCAATTTTTACCTTGGGGTAATGGATATGGATTTGGCTCTTAGAGAAGAGGAACCTGGTGCTATTACTCCTGAAAGCACTGAGGATGAAAGGAACCATTTTAAGAACTGGGAAAGATCCAACAGATTAAGTTTGATGTACATGAAAATGAGCATAGCAAGCAACATTAAGTCAGCTCTTCCACAAACTGAAAGTGCCATCGAAATGATGAAACTTGTGGAAGAGCGCTCCCAAACTGCTGATAAGTCTCTTGCTGGGACACTTATGAGTACACTGACCACCATGAAGTTTGATGGTTCGCGTACTATGCATGAGCATGTTATTGAAATGACAAGCATTGCGGCAAAATTAAAAGCATTGGGAATGGATGTGGATGAGAACTTCCTGGTGCAGTTCGTATTGAACTCATTACCGTCTGAGTATGGTCCTTTCCAAATGAACTATAACACCATGAAAGACAAATGGAATGTGCATGAATTGCACAGTATGTTAGTTCAGGAGGAAACCAGACTTAAGAATCAGGGAGCTCATTCCATCAATTATGTAAAGCATCAAGGAGCTGAAAAGAATAAAGGTAAGAAGCATGAGAAGAAAGGAGGAGGAGGAGGACCCCTTAAAGTTGATGAGGCCTCTTCTTCTAAAATCCACAAAAAGGAAAGTAATGCAAAGATGAGGTGTCATTTCTGTAAAAAGGAAGGGCATTTCAAAAGGGATTGCCTGAAACGTAAGGCTTGGTTCGAAAAGAAAGGTAAGCCTAGTGCTTATGTATGTTATGAATCAAACCTGGCTGAAGTTCCTTATAATACTTGGTGGATTGATTCTGGTTGTACTACTCATGTTTCTAATACAATGCAGGGATTCCTTATGACCCAAACCACAAGGCCAAATGAAAAGTTTGTCTTTATGGGCAATAGAGTGAAAGTTCCGGTGGAAGCTGTTGGGACTTACCGTTTAATTCTCGACAGTGGATATCATTTGGATTTATGTGAAACTCTTTATGTACCTAGTATATCTAGAAATTTAGTTTCAATTTCCAAACTTGATGTTGCTGGATACTCTTTTAAATTTGGTAGTGGTAGTTTCAGTTTGTACAAGCACAATCATTTGATTGGTAATGGTACTTTATGTGATGAATTATATAAATTATGTCTTGATAATCTTTATGCTGAAACACTTATGACTCTGCATCATAATGTTGGTACTAAACGTACCTTAATTAATGAGTGTTCCGCTTACTTGTGGCACAAACGTTTGGGACACATTTCCAAAGAAAGGATGAAAAGATTGGTAAATAATGAAATCCTTCCGGATTTAGACTTTACTGATTTAAATGTTTGTGTGGATTGTATTAAAGGAAAACAAACAAAACACACAAAGAAAGGAGCCACAAGGAGCACTCAGCTTCTTGAAATTATACACACTGATGTATGTGGTCCGTTTGATGTTAATGCCTTCAATAAAGAAAAATATTTTATCACTTTCATTGATGATTATTCACGTTATGGTTATGTCTATTTGCTGCATGATAAGTCTCAAGCTGCAAATACTTTGGAGATTTATATTAATGAAGTTGAAAGGCAATTAGACAGAAAGGTGAAGATTGTCAGGTCTGATAGGGGTGGTGAATATTATGGAAGGTATGATGAAAGTGGACAACATCCGGGCCCATTTGCTAAATTTCTGGAAAAGCGTGGTATTTGTGCTCAATACACAATGCCCGGTACACCGCAACAGAATGGTATATCTGAAAGGCGTAATAGGACCTTACTGGATATGGTTAGGAGTATGTTAAGTAATTCTTCTTTACCCATTTCATTGTGGACTTATGCTCTAAAAACTGCCATGTATGTATTGAATAGGGTTCCTAGTAAGTCAGTTCCAAAGACTCCTTTTGAACTTTGGACTGGAAGGAAACCTAGTATAAGACACCTGCATGTTTGGGGTTGTCAGGCAGAAATTAGATACTACAATCCACAAGAAAAGAAACTGGATGCAAGGACAATCAGTGGTTATTTCATTGGTTATCCAGATAAATCGAAAAGGGTATAGATTTTACTGTCATTATCATACTACAAGGATTATTGAATCTGGAAATGCAAGGTTCATTGAGAATAATGAAGTTAGTGGGAGTGAAACACCACGTAAAGTGGATATTCATGAAGTGAGAATACAAGTTCCATTGACTTGTAGCTCTAGTAAAGTTATTGTTCCTTATGCTATTGAACCAATCAATAATAATGAAGGACAAGTTAATGATCCCACTACTCATGAAGAAATCATTGTTAATGAACCGAATGAACCCATAGTAGAAGAACCACAACAAATAGCATTAAGAAGATCTCAAAGAGAAAGGAGACCTGCTATTTCTAATGATTATGTGGTATATCTACAAGAGTCTGATTTTGACATGGGTATTCAGGATGATCCAGTAACGTTTTCACAAGCCATGAATGGAGGAAATGGTGATAAATGGTTAGATGCTATGAAAGATGAGTTGAAATCTATGGAACAGAACAAGGTTTGGGATCTTGTTGAGTTACCAGAAGGGTGTAAGAGAGTTGGTTGTAAATGGGTCTTTAAGACCAAACGTGACTCTCATGGTAACTTAGAACGTTACAAGGCCAGACTTGTTGCAAAGGGATTCACTCAGAAAGATGGCATTGACTATAAAGAAACTTTTTCACCAGTTTCAAAGAAGGATTCTTTAAGAATTATTATGGCATTGGTGGCTCATTATGATCTAGAGTTACACCAAATGGATGTGAAAACTGCCTTTCTAAATGGAAATTTAGATGAAGATGTGTACATGGACCGACCAATGGGGTTCATAGAAAAGGGTAAAGAGCACATGGTGTGCAAACTTAAGAAGTCAATATACGGACTTAAACAAGCTTCACGGCAATGGTACCTTAAGTTTAATGATACTGTTGTTTCCTTTGGATTTAAAGAAAACATTGTTGATCGATGTATATATCTGAAGATCAGTGGGAGCAAGTTTATATTATTGATTCTGTATGTTGATGATATTTTGCTGGCAACTAATGATCTTGGTCTTTTAAATGAGACTAAGAAGTTTCTCTCTAGTAACTTTGAAATGAAAGATATGGGTGAGGCAGCTTATGTGATAGGAATAGAAATATTCCGTGATAGATCACAAGGACTGTTAGGTTTGTCTCAGAAAGCATATATTAATAGAGTTCTAGAGAGATTCAGAATGGAAAACTGCTCATCATCTCCAGTTCCAATTCAGAAAGGAGATAAATTTAGTCTCATGCAATGTCCTAAAAGTGAATTGGAACGAAAAGAAATGGATGCAATTCCGTATGCATCATTAGTTGGGAGTTTAATGCATGCTCAGACTTGTACGAGACCAGATATTAGCTTTGCAGTTGGGATGTTGGGTAGATACCAAAGTAATCCCGGTATGGATCATTGGAAAGCTGCAAAGAAAGTACTGAGATATTTGCAAGGAACTAAAGGTCACATGCTTACTTATAGAAGGTCTAACAACCTTGAAGTGATTGGATACACAGATTTAGATTTTGCAGGATGCGTAGACACAAGAAAGTCTACATGTGGTTACCTGTATCTTTTAGCTGAAGGAGCTATATCATGGAAAAGTGCGAAGCAGACTGTAATAGCTGCGTCCACTATGGAAGCTGAATTTGTGGCATGCTTTGAAGCCACGATTCAGGCTAAATGGCTACGGAACTTTATTTCAGGGCTTGGATTGGTCGACAATATTGAAAAGCCGCTGAAAATTTATTGTGATAATTCCGCAGCAGTCTTCTTTTCTAAAAACGACAAGTATTCCAAAGGTGCTAAACATATGGAATTAAAGTACTTTGCCGTTAAAGAAGAGGTTCAGAAACAAAGAGTGTCTATAGAGCATATAAGCACCGATCTTATGATAGCTGATCCCTTGACGAAGGGATTGCCGCCTAAGACATTTACTGGTCATGTGTGTAGAATGGGCATTATGTCAGCTAATGAATGATGACAATTATTGTTATGTATTAAGTATTGACACTCTGAGCTCATTAATGAATATATGTTTCTGTTATTGTCTTATTTTCAATTTATGAATGCATGCAAGTATACGTGATGATATTGAAAATGTTTATGGTCCGTTATGAAGACATTACTGTTGGACATAATGTATACTTCCTATTAAAGTATCATGTTAGGAAGAAGAGTCAATATAGTGAGTGGTACATGGAAGGGACTATGCCGACTTGATAGCATACAACCGCCATGACTCATGTTGATTTTATTTCTAATAATGAATTATGATGAGGTCAATGTATGGAACCTTAGCCTAGTAAATGCGCATTATAATGAGTGTTGATTAAATCATGAAGGGACACCTCATGACATGAGCCAAGTGGGAGAATGTAAAACTATTTGCCTCATGTGTAATATTATGTGTCAATTGATTTAATTAATAAAAAGGGCATTATGGTAATTTTGACCATTAAGGGAAGTTATAGAAAAATAACTGTTGATAGGCCAGTTATGTAAACGTTCATAGGGTCAGTTTCTGATAAGGGGAGTATCTGACAGAAACAAAAAGTTCCTTCTGAGTCTGCCCAGAAAGGTTGTATCCAATCCCTATCAAAGAAGATACAAGAACGGTGAAAGGGTTAAGGCTTAGAGAAAGTATTTCACCATCAAAGTTCTTCCGCACTAATGGAGAAAGGTACACTTTATGTGAAAACCATGAATTCTAAAGATCCTTTCATGTTCTTGAATGATTACTGTTGAACATGAATTACTGATTAAATGCTTACAGTGTAGCCACGTAAGATACAGTCATACGGAAAAAAACATGCATCAAATGAAAGTTAGGAATCATAACTGACCGCATAGATAAGGCTGCTAGAAGCAAATGCAAGTGAAGATGTAGAAAATGGTGATTTCCCAGTAAATGGCCAAACTGAAAGTCAGGAACCCAAAAAATAAAAAAAATAAAAATAAATATAAGGTTTCAATTAAGTTTTAAAGAGGTAAAACAACATACTTCCATCTGGCTTGTTCACAAACATGCGAGCCTTTGCAGCAGCAACATCTGCTATACCAGCATGCAGCTGAAATTGACAGAATGTCAGAAAGATCGAGATTTTGCCACAGCTCCTAGTTTTTTAATTTTTTTGCAAAGGTGAAAAAATTTATGAAAAGAGTGCTTAGTACCCCTGCAGTTTCGTCATCGCATCCCTCAAAATCATCGAACAATTCACCAAAACAAAATCTACCCTGCATGCACACACCTCGGAGTTGTTGTTCATCGGTTGGCATGACATCATCTTTCCTTGTTTTTTGATCTGGATTATTTACCGGGTACCCCTCTCTACCCGGGTAAATAATTCAAACATTTTCTCAGATTTAAGAAATATATCTGGTACCCCTCCATACCCAGGTAGATAAAAAATTTCAAAATATACCTGGGTAGGGAAGGGGTACCCGGTAGGCTTGGTGGTCAACGGTCAAACAGGGGCATATTGGTGTTATGTTTTCTGAAGAGGTTAAATTTTTGAAATTGTTTATAACCAAGGTCAATTTGACAATTAATTATTACATAAGGGCTACAATGGTAAAAAAGACGAAGTTCTTTATCAACGCAAATATTAACTATTAAAAAAAGGTTGAGTTTAAATTTAGGGGATTATTACTCTCATGTAGTATGAGAGAAGTTTTCTTATGTTAAGATACAAATAAAGTGGGTCCCACCAAATTTTAGAAAAAACAAAAAAACAAAAACAAAACAAAAAGAGAGGCATATTTTTCGAAGTGAGAATAACATGAGAGATCAATCTCATGCAACATAAGTGTATTATTTCCCTTAAATTTATTTGTCACTTAGGTCAATTTTCCTAACAAGTCATTTCACTAAATAATAGTAAGATAAACAAAGAAAAGAGTTATCAGTATTATTTTTTTGGGTAGAATATTATAACAACAATTAGTGTTACTACCAATCAATTTCACCGTTAGATTAATTATGTTGATCCACCGATTATATTTATTTCCATCTTTGTATAGTTATGATTTCCCATATTTAATGTAAAAGCATTAAATATGAGAAATTATAACCATACAAAAATGAAAATAAATATAAAGTATTAAATATGGGGAATCATAACCATACAAATATGTAAATAAATATAACCATTGGATTCACATAATTGATTTAACAATGAAATTGATTGTTAATAACATTGATAATAACAATAATCAATTTTTAGAATTACCTTCCCCTTCATTTTTTTCTTTCGCAAAAGAGATTCAAACAAAAATAAACGAAAGTTGAAAACACAAGAAATCAGTAGGTTGATGATTGCGAAGCCGAGCATTTTGTGGTAATGGTACTGTTGAGCGTCCATTATTTTTCTAATATTTAGAATTTTAGTTTTGGTTTGGTTTCAAAGATTATTAACTACTATTCAGCTATGGTTTTATTTTAAAAAATCATTAAATATGTTTTAGTTTTGACTTGTGTTTGGACTCATTTCATAGGCTCATATCTTAACATCATACTAGCAAGTGAGAGACTAAAGAGATAAGGATAACCTTATCATCTTGTGATCAAGGGATAAATGATAAATTACATATCATATCCCCAACAATCACAATCCTATCAGGACTCTACACTTAACCCCTTCTATAAATAAATGGTTAAGCCTTTCAGATACATACGCTGATTCCCCTGCTCTTTTGCCTATCACTGTTCACACACCCTTCGACTATATTCCATTATTATTATTATGCACAGTATTCCGTTACCCCTTGTCGTGTCTCTTCCATGGAATCTTGCGAGCGTATCTGTGTCACCCTCCCCTGTATGCATCCAGGAGAGTTGTCTGCTAAGCGGATTAGAGTCGTAGCGGAATGGAATTAAGGATAACTTTATCATCTTGTGATCAAGGGATAAATGATAAATCACATATCATATCCCCAACAATCACAATCCTATCAGGACTCTACACTTAACCCCTTCTATAAATAAATGGTTAATCCTTTCAGATACATACGCTGATTCCCCTCCTCTTTTGCCTATCACTGCTCACACACCCTTCGACTATATTCCATTATTATTATTGTGCACAGTAATCCGTTACCCCTTGTCGTGTCTCTTCCATGGAATCTTGCGAGCGTATCTGTGACACCCTCCCCTGTATGCATCCAGGAGAGTTGTCTGCTAAGCGGATTAGAGTCGTAGCGGAATGGAATTAAGTACTGAAACTGTGTTTTAAGTCATGAAATTAAAATCTTATAAAAAAATCTGGTTGTGCATGAAAACTAGTGTGAAAGTATGTAAAATACCCTGTTTACTGAAATAGTAGTTTTCCAGAAAAACCTGTCTGTCTTGCGAAATTCATATAAATCCGAATTCATTAGCTTACAAAAATTTTCTTTGACACAAGGAAACTAGACGTCTGGGGCTTCGCATGCATATAAGTTATGTGTAAATCGGAGATCTGTAGCCCCAGATACAGAACTTGCAAGTACTCGCGAAATCAGTTTAAAAATTCAGAATTCAAAACGTTCAGAAATTGTTTTTCGTAAACTGTAGCCAGAATCTCACCAATTACAAGCTGATTATAAAAGTCTTAAAAACAGCAGATTCAATCACTCTTCCAACAGTAGTCTATCTTCCCAAAGTATTACATCAATACAAATCAGTCAACCAGCATCCAACAGACATAACAGACAACAACATAAATTCCAAACAGCAGCAGTCAACAACAAATATCCAAAATAACTAAATCATCTTATGCTTCTTCATCCTCCTGCAATTTTATAAAATTGAGCCCCAAAAGGGGTGAGAAAAATCCCAGTAGTGTGGCAAAAAATCCAATAATGCAACAATATTAATTTAGATGCAGAATTTCCAACATTGTCACATCACAAATCATTTCCGTAGGATGTCAAAATGCACATGTTGCGTATATAACGCCATCATATTGTATGCTCATAGCACTAGTGTGCGCATACTAGCTCAATGGATATTCCAATTCTTTTGGCTCCAACATGGGGGAAGTCCGATTGAGGCCTATGCGGACTGAAGCCAAGTGTCCCATACCCTGGTACCTGAGGGATGCCTATATGATGCGTGCTCAAACATATGCTTCTTTTCGTCAATTCTTCCATTTTTCAAAACTGTATGCATATGGATGCATGGGATGCTTTGCTTTGCTTCACACACACATGATAAAATGCAAAGTTATGATGTTCATGCTCATCATCATCATTTATCATCATAGGTCATAGTTCACATGACTATAACACCAACATTTCAAAGCATATTGTGTCCTTAACACAACCGTATTCCCAACAGTTACATTTCGAAACAAATATTCTTTACAAAACATAATTTCGGTTGAGACACAAATTCATAGGAGCAACAAATCAAAAATCACTGACCTAAGTCAACAGTCACAAAAGGTTTAACCACCGAACACTTACCTCGCGTGCCACAAATATTAACCAAACAGTAGCAATAATCAATCCATACTCAATGGTTATGCGCACCTAGTCAAGCAAAACTAAACAGAATTTCAAACGTTGATTCTTATAATTTACAAGCACTACTCATTTTACACGGTTTCTATAAGTCTTTTACTAACTTGCTTTTCTGACTTCATGCCATTATTATTAACTAGTTAACAGCGAAAATCCAAGGTTCCTCAAGTATAGCCATTCGGGTTTCAACACCAAAAAGGCTCATGATATTTTCTATTCACAATTTCAATTCTACAAGACATGGTGCGCTAAGAGGGACCTAGAGCATGCTTTTAAATTTATTTAATTCATATAAAGTTTGACACAGTAATATATTCCATCACCAGGTACCTTATTCTAATTTAACAAAACAATAACTTAACAATGGGGGCTTTATTCCAAGCTCCGAAAACAATTCCTTGTGCTTGTAAGCACAAAGCCCAACCGGTTCCACCATGGCAGAATCAAAGGAATGGAAATGACAAAAAGAACTAATCAATTTTCCTAACCCCACGGAACAGTCCAATAAAATAAAACAAGGAGCTATTTCCAAGCTCACAAAGTGATCAATTTCAGTTTACATATACTAATTTCATGGCTGTTCACAAAATCCAATTTAAGGCTTACATGGCTGTTCACAAAATTCATAACATAATTTTTCTGACTTCCAGTTCTTTTTACTAACTTATTAATAGCAAAATTTTCCCTAGCACTCAGATTCGGTTTTCATAGTCCTAAGCCACATTAATGTTCTGACCAAGGTTACTTCACCAATTTGTCAACAGCTAGGAATCCAAGTTTCAAAACAACGATTCTTTGAGTTTGTAAGTGTTAAGTCCAAATCGGTCTAAATGGGCAGAAGCAAGGAAGTATGGATGACAAAATTTTAACTTCCTACGACACACATGCAACCGCAACAGAGGAGAGGAAGTGGAAGATTTATCTTTTGTAGGTACCTTTTTGGCTTATACTCAGCAGTCCCGATTTGGCAAGGAGCAGTTCTCTGCTTTCCTATGCTCCAAGTCACGGTTTCTCTACATGCAAGAATTCCTTTTTGCACTTGAAAGATTCAACAACTTGCAAGCACAAAACATCATATTATCTCATAACATGTTTTTCACATATATCTTGATATTTAACAATTAAACATCAAAATAAAAATCAAAATCGAAAATTTTCCAATTTTCTCCAAATGGTCGAGTTTTGCATCTTTATGCATAATTCAAATCTTTGTCAAATCTTTCTCAAAGAATACAAAAATTGAACCATTCATTTCAACCATAACTCATATGGCTGAACCATACATCATCATGTACAAAAATTTCATGCTATGTTCATGAACAATTCATCTAACAAACAACACAAAATCATCAAGATCAAAATGAACAAAATCAAGAACCCTAATTTTATTCATTTTGTCGAGATATGCCATGAACACTTCATGCATTTAAAAAAATAAAATCATGGAGAAAATAATGCATTTGAATATTCACATCATGGCCAAATCATATTCCTTTCTAAAAGATGTTTATTTTGTAAACTTTCACAAAAAATCAAAATAAACAAAACCATGAGTGCATGTAGATATATGAACACCATAATCAAATTAAACATATTCATAAAAAGACAATCCACATGCAAAGAGTTAATCTTTAACAACTTTAAAGAATTTTTTACCGTGAAAAATAATTTTCACAAACAAGGTACCATCACCGGCCGATGTTAAAGCAACCGGGCTCTGATACCACTTGAAAGTAAACTGGCCTTGAAGGCCGAAGCATGTGAGAGGGAAAAACAAAAAAATCTCCTTGCGGAAACACACATGCATACAAATCTCATGCTTTAAGACAACATCATATTACCTTGTTTATGATTCGATCACCAGGGAGATCAGTGTCAGGTTTGAAGGGTTCAAACCCTCTAACGTTGATCCACACCACCCAGGTTAAGATGCAAGAACTCCTTCTTGAAAGCCACCAGATTACCACCACAGAGAGGCTTGCTATGTGCTCAATCGGTGAAGATGGAGGCTAGGTTTATGTGTTTAGAAGAGTGAAGTCTTCAGATTAAAACTTCACAAGAGTGGTGCAAGGAGTGAGTAGAATTGGCTAGGTTTTTGTGAAAAACCCTAAGGAGGAATTCTCCCCTTGTGCGCATAAGAGAGTAGTCAGTGTGAACATCCAATTTTGTCCTAAATATTTAAAAATGACAAAAAATTAAAAATGATATAAAAAAATTAAACTGTGACTATCCAATTATATTCTTTTCTAAGTAATATTAGTTGTAGTATAAAAATAATAATAATAATAATAATAATAAAGTTAAGAAATGGGTTAGAAGAAGATTAAAAAAAAAAAAAACAAAAAAACAAAACGATATAAAAAGAAGGAAAAACAAAAAAAAAGTAATTGTTTAATGTGTTTTGTTTTTTTGCTTTTAGTCAACTTGTCTTGTTTCTATCTTAAAAAGAAGAAACCATGAATTTGGGCAGAGAGCATCGCAGAGAAAAAGGAAAAAAAAGAATGGAGCATGTCTTGGGTCAAAAATTGCTCTTGTGGGTTCATGGATCAGACAATCAGAATAAAGACAAAATTATTTAATGATTAAACCAAAAGACGCAATAAAAAAGAGGAGGGAAAATTGATGGTATAGAAAATGTTTCTAAAGCATGGAAAAGGAAAATGAAAGGATCAAGAATGCAGGAAAAATCAAAAAGAGAAAAGGACGTAACATAAAAGGGTTATGAGACACTTTTCTGCATAAAAGGGGACACTAAGGCAAGGAATGGGGGGAGAGTTTTTCCACACAAAAAAAACTTGGAGAAGAGAGAGTTGACACGCCGCCGCCGCTGCCGCCGGTTGTCACCCAAACCTCCACCAAACGAAGTCACATCGCCTACAATAAGTCCATGTAATAGCTTCCATCCTCGCCATCTTGCATTCATCGTTGGGTGGCCTTCACACGATCGAGAGTTGATAGATTATCTGGAGGGGTCCTTTACCAAGGAGTAGAACCTCGTTAAATTTTCATCTCTCTTCTATACAGACCTGTAGGTAAGCATTTGTTTGATTAAGCAGAGTATTTTCTTTGTTTTGTTTCAATACTTAGGTGATAAATATTGCATGAAGACAGAAATAATAGATTGATTTGAATATACAAAGATTCAAGAAGATGCCTATGCCTTCGCTTGTTTCCACGGAAATAATGTAAGGAATATAAATAGGAATTTGAGATGGTGAAGCTTTCTTGGTGTTTGTGAATGCAATTCATTTTTTATTATTCCTTCTACATCACTGTACGTGTAACATTTTAGATGCAAACATGGAAAATGGAGATGATGAAGCTTTTCTTGGTTCATTAGTTTATCATGTTAGTTGATCATGTGAGTACTATTTGTCTTTTTCTACTAATTTATCAGTTTCTCATGTTTTGCTACCTGTCCTCCCTTTATCATGCTTGCTTCTATTTTAGTGAGTTAGTGATACTTGCCATTCCACTTTGTTGACTCTTTGCATTCATGTTGTTAGGTGTAATATTGAATAAAATGATGTTAACAAATGCAAAAACAAATAAAAATATATTTAATGAAAGGAATTGTTAAACTAAGGATTGTAGGGTTACGTAGTAACCAACATATTTATTATTGTATTTTTTGGGAAATCGAAATCATGCTTAAATTTGGAAGTAATGGCTTATTTTATTGATGGTTATTGGTAGGCTTATTTTTTTTTTAAAATATTTGAATTTTTTTTATTCTCATGATTAGGCACAGGTTCTTGTGTTGTTAATTATTTCTTATTGTTATTTTGGGTAAATGATACTATAATGAATAATGACTCAAAATTTACCTTAATAGAAAGAGATGAATTAACTGAGTTGTGACTTGTTAATTAATTCCATAATTTCTAGAATCATTACCTCCGATGATTTTTAAATCGTTTAGTAATAATAAACAAAAAAAAAGATAATAAACAATCATAGTTTCTATTTGAATTTATTTGACGTTGGGTTAATTCAGAAAATAAAGAATAATTATTAATTAAAATGGGGCTGGCTGAGCCGTGACGGCTTGTTAACTCCACATATTTCATTTTGACTCATTTTAGCCGTGACGGCTTGGTGATTCAAAATTCATTTAAATTCATCATAAAATTTATCTAAACAAAAAGATTTTTTTTAAAGGGATTAACTGAGTTGTGACAACTTGTTAATCCAGCAATTAACATCACGGATTATTTTAGTTGTGACAACTTGGTAATCTGAAACCTTTCAACCCAAGATTTTCAAGTGAATTTATTTAAAGTTATTTTTTTTGGAAATTAAAATTAGCCAATACATAAATATAACAATTAAGAACGGCGTAGCTTTGAATTCCTCACTGTACCGGAGGATACGTCAAAGCGGAACTCTCTCCGTCAAGCTAAAATAAAGTTTAATAAAATATTTTTCTTCTTAATCATATTTATATTTTATGGGGAAAAACAAATATTTTTAAAAGATATTAAAAATTCGCACAATTAGTTTAAGGTAACCGTTTTTAAATGGATGTGTCAGGGGTGCAGTGGGATTAAGTTTCCACCCTTCCCTGCGTATAATTAGACTTCCAAACCTTGATCTAAAAATTTAAAGACCAGTTTGCAATAAAAGGTTTTCCAATTTTTCCAAAGTAAATAAAATTGGTGGCGACTTCATTGTTTTAATTATCTTAATTTCGGGTCGTTACAGTCAGAGAATGAGAGGATTTTCAAAACTTAAAAACAACCCTTTAGGTGTGCGCACATTTGGAGGAAATAAAGGAGTTGTTTCAATTCAAAATTGCCAACAACCTCCCCTTTAAATCCTTATGAGATTAGGTCCTTATCCAATTAAGATTCTGATCTAATGGTCAACACATGACCACTCTCATTGTGCGCCCCACTTAGTCCCATAATGAGTCTAGATACGTTGAGTAGTTGCATTCAAATTTGAACCAACTCAATCACTGATTCTCTCAACCAACCAAATCTGAATTGGAGCACATTTAGTTGACAAGATGACACTCATCACCAACAAAAGTGGCGCACCATATCCCTTTTGGATGAGATCAAATACCTTCTCTTGATGCAGGGGATTTGTTTCAATAAGATCTAATCTTAATCTTTTGTTATGAAGTAACTTTTCATAGCCAATTCAAATTCGAATTCAAACACTTGAATTCAAACATTTAAATTCAAAATTCAAAATTTTAAATTTCAAAATTCAAAATTCAAAATTCAAATTCAAAATTCGAATTTCAAAACTCAAATTCCAAATTCAAATTCAAAATTCAAAATTCTAATGTTTGATAATTAATTTAACCAATTAAATCAATTAGTAATGTCTTGGACCATCCAAACACATTACATGATCCATGCGCCCTCTACCCTTTAGGTGAGCTTTCAAATAGCTCTTGGGCTAACAACCATTATTAGGCCCAATACCTTTAATGCCAGGTCCAACATAGCCTCTGATATAAATGGGCTCGGGCCCAACAAGCCCACAACCCTTTTTAATGACAACACAGAGCACTAGCAATGTTTTGTTGCCCCAGAGCTAGTTAGATTAATGACTTGATCATCCTATTACACATATTTGGTTACCGTATGTATTTCCCTTCGTCTCGGTTATCTTCCCATTAACCTAGGGTAAGGAAATGTATCAACCCTTGAGGTTTAGGGTAAGCTTTATTCGAAATAGGGAATCTTCAATTTACTGACTCTAAAGGCATATCATCTCATGATCTCTTTTACTATGCATAGATTCCCGAGTCCCTGTAAATGTCATCCCAATTTCTCCGATTTACAGATAACCTAACTCTCACAGAGATTTGATGAATTCCTTCAGCTTATCATCTTAGCCCTGTGCTCTTTCAGGACAAGCCCAACAGTATACCTATGTGTCTCCATGTTTCAGGCAGACGAGGTATACAATCAAAGCATGCCATCTCGAACACAGTCTAGGTAATAACTTCTGGTCTAAGGAAAGACATACCCAAATATAAAGAGACTACTCTTTTTTTTGGTTACAGCAAGGGGCAATGCCCCCACAAAATAAAAGAACAGCAAACAAGAAGGAAGGAAAAAAACAGAACAAGAAATAGCATAAAACAAAACATCAAACACTAGCAGAAAGCCAGGAACAATCATCATCCTGTATTTCTCCTAGCAGCCACCTTATTCAGACCCGGATCCAAAAGATCAGCAGTAAGAAGATTTAACAGATCGCTGTGAGGGGAGGATATTGATTTGAGCCCAAAGGAATCATCCAAAGCCTTCTTCGCAATCCAATCCGCACATGTGTTGCTACTCCTAGGAATTTTATTCAATAAGACAGTCCACTCTTTCATTAAAAAGACTCGAATCTTAGCTACCAATGGCAGCTTTCGAGTATCATTACCATGATTGGTAAGAAGGCAAAACGCTTGAGAAGAATCAGTTTCCAACACTAGTTTCCTCCAGCCATGCTTCCAGGCGAAATCAAGTCCATAAAGGAGAGCCCAAAGTTCAGCATGCAGAGGAATGCAAGAGCCAATGAAGGCTGAGAAACCGCCACACCATAATCCATTCCTATCCCTCAAGAGACCACCACAAGCTGCCCGATTACCTTGCACAGCCCCATCCACATTTAATTTCAGAAAGTCCTCCGCAGGCCTAATCCACGATGTAGGAAGTTGAGAGTGAGAAGTTCCTGAAAATGTTTTTTTAAACTTAGCCAAACAGAACCTATTTTCCTCAATTTCTACAGCAATAGCCTTTGAAGGATCCTCAGGACGCTGGAAACCTTCTTCGTGAATTTCCTTATTCCTCCATAACCACAAAAAGTAACAAGTGGTAAAGAAAGAGTCTCTCCAATCCTTGAGGTTGCTGTTGTTTGAAGTGAGATTCAGAATCATCCACTCCCTAAAAGAAATCACAGTGAGGAAACTCGGTGGAAGAGGGTGCAATATGGGCAACAGCCAGCACTTTCTTGCCTTACAACAATCTCTAAACACATGAAGGCAATCTTCAATCACTTCAGGGCAGAAAGGGCACTTATTGGAACTACCACTCCACTTTGATATTGACTCTCTTGTTAACATTCTATCATGAAGCATTTTCCAGATAAGCATTTTGACTCTTTCCTTGCCTTTCCACTTCCAAATACGGTCCCAACAGTCAATGGGGGAAGGATTTCTAGAATCTAACAAGTTATTGTATGCCAGCTTAACTATGGAATGCCCAGGGTTCCAGTTAGTCCAAGCTATGCTATCCTCCTCGGCTTCATCATCTGGATGAGGAATGGCAAGAATTTTGTTCACCACATTAAGGTCAAAATGGTTCACAAGATAATGCTCATTCCAGCCTCCTTCAGAAAGGAAAATATTGTTGCTAATCTTTAAATCCAAGACCTCTTGAGAAGGAAGGGTATGAGTATGAGCAAGGAGGTTTGGGATGAGACCAGTCCAATTGTCTTTCCAAAAATCAATCTTCTTGCCATTACCTATTTGCCAAGAAGTATTGCTTATCATTTGAGGCCAGACCTTACAAATGCTTTTCCACAAGTGAGAATCATAAGGTTTACTAACTACCTCTTTTAGCATATCTTTTCTCCTGCCATATTTGGATAGCAAGACTTGGACCCAAAGCTGAGATGGAGACTGAACCATATTCCAAGCACACTTTTGGATGAAAGCTTCATTCTGGATGCGGAGATTGAGAATACCTAACCCACCCTGGTTTTTAGGGAGTTGAAGGTGTTCCCAACCGATTGCATGATGCTTCCTATGAACCTCAGTATCTCCCCAAATGAAATTCCTTTGCTTCTTTTCAATTTCTTCACAAATGCCCACAGGTAATAAGCTGTTTTGCATGTGGAACATAGGGATAGTGGAGATGACCGATTTTGCTAGAGTCACTCTACCTGCCATAGATAGACACTGATTTTTCCAACCATTGAGCCTATTGTTAATCCTATCCATGATCTCTCCATAGTGAAGTTTACTAGTCCGGCCATAAAGAGACTACTCTAATGATACTATATGTGAGATTTCCTCATAGAGTCTCTTTGTGGGTCTGTTCAGTGCGAGCTACACCTTTATAGGTCCACCCACGACTTTAGCTAAGATATCTCCATATCTGTAGCACATGAGGTCTTTACCTTGTATCCATATACAAATAGATAAGTCGTACTAGTCTTACCCAAGATCACTGATCCTCATTCTCAGTGTCTCTAGACTAGGAACATAAAATTAGGAATAAACGTGCGGTATCCTTGAATCCTAATGATCGTGATCTCATCACAGATACTTAGGAGATACCTGTTCTATTCCAAGGGGTTTATCCACTTTGTTCATAAAATATTAACAATAATATCGAGACATAATATGAAATGGATAAAGAGTGCTTTTATTCATTTGCGACAAAAAGTTCTACATCTAGTGTCCTTTATTTAATCAAAAGATTGTCTCTATGACACCCATATACTAACAGCTCACACCATGGGTTTGGCATGTAATAATTTAAATTAATCCTACCCTAAGTGGATGGAACAAAGGAATACAAGGTGACTGAATTTTGCCATTTGTTGGTTCTAAACCAATCATGGACAGCCTTGCAAGGTTCTTAGGATAAGGTTAAGATAGATAAAAGTTTAGGGCTGAAACTAAGTCCCACAAGAGGGCTCATGGGCCGTCGACTTTGGGGAGATTGGATCCAAAAAATATAAATCCAATGGCTCTTCTAACTCACGTACTAGTCCACTAAATTATTAATTCTCATATCTTCTATGTGTCATTAGGCTTTCTATATGTTACTATTAAATTATTCTTATACTTTTAACAAGAGTTTCAAATGCCTAAAATAAATACTCACCCACAATTATAATTCAGATAATTCCCTACTTTAAATTAATTCCACCCTAACGAAAATATTCATAAACTTCAAAAACAAAGTACTCTACCACATTCCTAATTGCAATTTTTATATAGATCCCTAATTATACGGGATGTTACAGTATCAATCCAAGATACAAATACTATAATAACCCTCATTGTCATAATAGAGTGTTTAAGTGAATTAAACATGAAATTAAAAAAATGGTGAACGGTAAATTATGTAATTGACATTATAAGTAATTGAAGAATATAGCTCATGCCAGATAAGTCTAGAATTTAAATTCAACTAATGATTTTATACACCTCATGTATATATTTAAGGTTCTGTATAATAAATAAATTAAATAACAAAATTATATAACCAAATTAAGAATATTAATTATACCATTAAACTTATGTTACCAACAAAAACAAATACAATTTTTTTCAATTCAAATATCGATTTATTGGAATAAATTAAACAATCAGCGTTGGATATGGTATTTTTTTCAAAAAATTGGTTTCCCAACAAATGATGAATATGCTTATTTCATTAAGTAATCAATTTTTTTTCTTTTCAAAATGGTATTAATAATACTGAATTTTTAGCTGCTTAAATTAAACAAAAAATAAAAGATTTATTTTTATACCACTCATTAAAGTTCTGTTACCAAAAAAATTAAATCCAATTTTTTTAAAGAGCGTTAAATATGGTATTTTTTTTTCAAAAAGTTGGTTTCCCAACAAATGATGAGTATGCTTATTCCATTAAATAATTTCTTTTTTTTTTCTTTTCTAAATGCTATTAAATATTAATAATACTGATTTTTTGGCTATTTAAAATAAACAAAAAATCTAATATTTATTTTTATACCACTTTAGAGTCTGAATTTTTATATAAATTTGATTAATTTTGATTCAAAAAATAAACAAAATACAAAATTTTATGCATTAACAAATATTTTTTTTTCAAAAATTAAAGATTCATAATGTATCAGATAACATTGTAACAGTTGAAAGTAATGTTTAATTAATTATGGCTATAGATTATTCAAAATCCTCTAAACGTATGTTTTAAACTGATATCTAGACGTATGTTTTAAAACGTATGTTTTAAAAATTTGTTTTAAACGTATGTTTTAAAATTTTGTTTTAAAAATTTTAAACGTATGATTCATATGTGTATATTTTTTTAAAAACCTCTGCGAAAAAAAGAGAGGTCACAAACTTGAATGCAGATTGTGGGAGCATTATGTTGATGAAGTGCAGAGTTTTTTGACAAATAATCAGGCTTCTCAGTAGTTGCATTTCACGTTGAGACTGATAGGAGAGCAAAGATGCTATAGGAGAAACATCATATTGATTCTTAAGCATCCTCTTTCTTTGTGCTCCAGCGTTAATACAAAACTTTCTTCCAAATTGCAAATGTCGACGCGGAAGAGAAGCAACACTGGACTTTGGAAATCTTCCTGTTATAATTCTCCTGAACAATTTAATCCATCGTTTGAAACCGCTGTAGAAAATCAGACTCCAGAATTTGCTTATTCCGTTTGCAGGTTTATTTATTTATTATTATTGAATATATATTCGAATTTGGTCAATTTTTCTTTGATTTTATTGAGAATGATTAATGATTCCATCTCTGTTATTAAGTGTTTTTAACCCAAACCGTTGTTATGGAGTACTCCCTGTGCAAAATGGATCAACTTCCAAAAGATAGGTTTTTAGTGATATTACAAATGGTATGTTATTGGATTTCAAATGTTTAGCAGTTTCTTTGCATAATATAGATAGATGTGTCACTTTGTTAGTTTAATTTCAATTAAAGTTGTTTTAATTTAGATTTTGCTATACTTTATGAACTGCAGCAACTCCTTTGCAAAATACAAACAGCACATCAAGGTCCAATGGTATCAGCTATGATGGGGGTAAGGTTTATTCTTTGTAACGAAAATTTTCTATTAATAAAATGTTATTTAATTTGGGAATTAATAACAGAACTTTTATATTTTATTTGTTATTCTGAATAGATTGTATGAATTTCTACATACGCAAGCAAAATCAACGGTTACACAAACATTTGAGCATGAAGTTAGTGGTTCATGTCCAAGTCAAGGTAATGATGTTATTAAATCAAATGTTGTTTTAATACTATTTCATAACATATTCTGCTTCATTGAATATATGGTAGTATTTTCATAATACAATTACAATATTCTTTATTTTTTATCAATTTTATAGACAGCAAAAATGCTAGGCAGAGACGCAAAAGCATAATGGATCGGAAGAAAAATCCTGAGCAATTTGTCAAGTCCCTAAATATCAGTAAAATGAGTGATTTAACCAGTAAGTTATCAACGTCTGTAAAAACATCTTTGTAGTATACTATTATTTTAAATTTTTTATATAGCACTTGTATTTTTACAATACAAGAATTATTATCACTATTTTGATATAATTGTTATGATGGGAATTGATATGATGAATGATGAATCAATGCGTTCAATTGATGGGCCTCCCATATGTGCAGAGAACTCTATATCACAGTATGGTGATACAAAAATAAACTTTTTTTATATTCAGTTATATATATATATATATATTAAATAAATATTTTATAAGGATGATTCTCGTTCTCATATTTTTTAATTTTTTTATATAAGGATGGAAATCTCTTCTCCAACTGATTATTGTCCACGATTAATTTCAGGTGATTTGTTTTCATTTTTTAAATTTAATTTGCCTATTATGATATTCTTTGTAACATATTTTCTGCATTAATGCATTTGTTTAGATTATTGGGATGTGGGTGATCCCACTTATGTTTGTAAACATTGTGGAGCACAAATGTGGTACGAAGAGAGAATTAAGGAAGATCGTAAGGCTACCGTTCCCGAGTTTAGCATGTGCTGCGCCAATGGAAAAGTTAAACTTCCTTTGTTAAAAAAGCTCCTGAAACGTTGCTTGAACTGCATGATAATTCAAGTATAAGGAGCCGCCGTTTTTTACAAAATATCCGTCTGTATAACATGCTTTTCTCCTTCACATCCTTTGGGGGAAAAGTTGATGGGTCAGTAAATGATGGTTCAGGTCCTTACTGTTTTAGAGTTGGAGGACAAGTTTATCATGCAATGGGCAGCCTTCTTCCCCTTGATTTTCATACTCCAAAATTTGCTCAACTTTATATATATGATACTAAAAATGAAGTTGAAAACAGATTGGGATTCCTAAGGTATATAAGTTGATGTAATTTTTTAAATATTAATTTTGAATCATATTATAATTCCTGAATTTAAGCTAATGTCTATTATTTAATTGTTTAATACAATTTACATATCAAACAATAATGAAGATTTGCTCGATCAAAGCATTGTCCTATCATTGAAGGAGATGTTAGATAAACACAACAGTATTGTCCAATCTTTTCGCTATGCTAGAGACCGTTATAACGAAGATCAACTTAAAGGCGTGAGATTGAGGCTTATTCGAAAGTGTGGCAATGATGGAAGACTTTATAATCTTCCTTCCGCATCTGAAGTAGCTGTTTTAATTGTTGGAGATATAGACATCGCGATGGGTGATAGGGACATCATTGTTGAGACACAGGATGGAGTTTTAAAGCGCATTGATGTTAAACATCCATTATATTTGGGTTTGCAGTATCCTTTGTTATTTCCTTACGGTGAAGATGGTTATCGCGATGATGTCCATCGTAATTCAATTTCTACTGGTAGGGAAAACCCAAGATTAACTATCAACATTAGATAATTCTTTGCATTTAGACTTTAGATCAGATTAGGAGAGTCCCAAGTTCTCCATCAATCTAGAAAACTTTTCCAACAGTTCTTGGTTGATGCTTATACAATGATTGAGCACGAACGTCTTAATTTCATTTGTTACAATCAGGCTAATCTCAGAGCTGATTTGTACAAAAATATAGTACACGCGTTTGACAGAGGAGAAGATACAGCAGTCAAAACAGGCAGGCGTATTATTATACCTTCTTCTTTCACGGGCGGCCCAAGATATATGGCAGAAATTTCATAACAATAACCTGCAATCCTAAGTGGCCAGAAATTTCACGGTTTCTTAAGGCTAGAACGCTAAACGCTGAAGATCGTCCAGATATTCTTTGCAAAGTATTCAAGTTCAAATTGGACTAGTTGTTACAGGATTTAAGAAACGGACATATTCTTGGCAAAATTAATGCATGTACGTATTTTTTTTATTTGTTATTATTTTGGAATATCTTTTTTTCATTTTTTATAAAAATCAAAACCATATCTTTATATTTCCTAATTTTGCATGTACGTATGTTATTTATTTATTTATTTATTTTTAAATTTTTTAATACAAATTATTGTCATTTGTTTTGCTTGAAATTAACAGATGTTTGTACAATTGAGTTTCAAAAACGTGGGTTGCCTCATGTTCATATTCTACTGTTCTTGCATTCCTCTAACAAGCCAGAAAGTGCTCTCGATATTGACAAATTGATTTCTGCGGAGATTCTTGATAAAGATTCTGATCCTTCATTATTTGCAGCTGTAACAAGTTATATGATGCACGGTCCATGTGGTCCTAATAATTACAAGTCTCCTTGCATGAAAGAGGGAAAGTGTTCAAAGAAATTTCCCAAAAAATTCAGCTCCCGTACAATTATTGACGATGATTGATTCCCTCATTATAAAAGAAGAAATAATGGGAGATTTGTTATTAGGAACGGTGTGGAGCTAGATAATCATTCTGTTGTGCCTTACAATGCAAACCTTCTTTTAAAATATCAAGCTCATATAAATGTTGAATACACATGTCAGAGCAGTGCTATTAAATATATTTTTAAATACATCCATAAAGGAAATGATCGCGTGACAGCTGCTATAAAACATTCAGATCCAACTCTGACGCATCTCGAAAAAATGATGAAATTCAAATGTTTTATGATTACAGGTAGTGAATTTCAAATATATGAATGTGTGATTTTTTTCGCTTATTTGAACTGAATTATGATTTTTCTTTCCTTTCTTTGGAATAAATTTCTTCTTTTATTATAGGTATGTGTCTGCATGCGAGGCTTCTTGTAACACCCCGTTGTTAACCGGTGTGTTATCACCAAATATGATATTAAGCGTAGTTACAATCACAGCGGTTCATTTATAAAACATAAACTTTTTCCTTTTTAATCTCATTTTCTCCAATAAAATAACTGTGATTATAAGCCAACACTTTATGTGGAATGATTAATAACAAAGCCTAATACCATACACTCTTTTGTTTAGAGGTTGCCAAGGGTTCCCATAAACCCACAAGGCTAAAACTCATTCTATTCATTTTTATCACTAAATGTCTTAACCATTTTATTTACTCCAACAATTTTAAACCTATCAATTGCTTCTCGTTTCTTATTATGTTATAGATTTCTTCATTAGCTACGAGTGGGTTCAAATCGCACTCAATTTGGAGCCCTATAGCTCAAGTTATGCCAATTTTACTAATTCATGTGTATGCTGACGGGCAACGAGCGCTAAAACGCCCAACTTGAACGTTTTAGCGCCCACGGGCAGAGAACTATTATTTTTCACAGGTGCCAGGGCGCTAAAGCGCCCATACTGGGCGTTTTAGCGCCCAGTGGCAGAGGGATTTCCCTTGTTTCTCGTATGCAGGGCAATCTAGGGGCCCGTGTTCTCGACCTTCTATAGTCCAATTCCTAACTCCGTTTAATCTCAAATTTTGACACAACATAGAGGGTAACACCATCTTCAAAATGGTGTGTGGCTCATCCCTATTGGATCACAGTGGAGGGAGATACGTTCTCCCAAAGTTTGCTAAAAACATGTCAATTTCCCGAAAATTGGCCAGAATTCCCTTTGTTTTTTACAACAATCCCCCAATTTGCCGATGCAACCTAAATACATAAGGTATATAAAATCAAATGGGTGGCACACACAAGGACCAACAACGCCTTGGGGCACTTACAACCCATCACAATCCAGTTACAGGTATAATATTCATTATGTTTCAATCACCAAAGTTCTGTTTCATGCTTTTATTAACCATACATATAATCAAATCATGAATTAGGCTTAAAGTCCTTTACATTACATTTACATACTTCCAATACATCATAGGTGGCTATGGACAGATCCCATGATCACATAGAATACACATATACATCAAAGTTTAGTTATACATATACAGATGCATGGCATTTTCAACATGCACAAGTTCATGGCTCAAATCAAAAACATATGATCCTATGCTAAATGTCTCCAACCAAATCCTCTAACATGCGATGACCTCCATATGCACCTCATGCTCCACTCCTCCAGGCTCAACCTGACCTGAAATGATGTCCCCAAACGCGGGGTAAGATATACAAATATATCTCAGTAAGCCAAGGGTACTAGAGGATCACTCCAACCCATGGCTCACTCAATGTGCAACATATAAAAAAGTATAAAATACAAGACATACAATATCACAACAACTGGGCACAATCCAAGAACATCCACAGCTGGATTACGTTCAAGGACCCCATCGTATAACTCTCGGAATCTTCCTAGTGCCTCTCCCATGGTTGAGACGACTCCATGGCAAAACCCAACTGGAACTCCTCATGAGCCCTATCCAGCGGAAGTCCCACATTTGGATCATCCTGGTACCGCTCCCAGAGTCGGTCCCACGGCAAAACCCGACTGGAATCCCCAGCGGAATTATCGAGCGAAAGTCCAAACCAACACACATCTACTGGCCAGAGATCAAACAATTCACACACAACATGCTCCAAGCATGTCACACAATCAAGCAATAATGCATGAACATACATATTCATACAATGTCCAACAACACAAATTCCAACCACAACCTTCCACTAGGCGTGGTGGAGCACACAAGGGACTAAACTTGAGTTCCAAAGATTTACCTCAACTCCGAGCCAATGCTCCATACGTAAGCTCCAAGCTTAATCCACTTCCATAGCGTCCAAGAGAGGCAACCTATACGATCAACAACACCATTACCTCAATAGGTCGAATTACTCATGTCCATCAATCTAGGGGTATTCAATCCAATTCAACACTCATACTCATCATATAATCACATTAAAACATCATACCATTACTTATCAATCCACTTCTTTCACGATTCAATTTTCACAATTCTTAGGCATCATGCAAATATCCTAAGTTATGAGCATTTTTCACCAATAAATTTTATTGCATTTCTAGCTCAAATACATCATTCTAAGACATAATCATGTAATGCACATTTTCCATTTGAGCTCTCTAACTACACAAATCATCCCTCATAACTTCAACAAAAAAACCCATTTTTATACATTCATGAAACTCAAAGGAAATCAAGAATTCTTACCACCAATAGCTTGCAAATGTTCCTAGGAGTGATAATCAAGCCTCCTCCCAAGCCAAAGCACCACCAATGGCCCCAAAACTCCACAAATTCGCACAATGGGGTGGAGAACTGATCTCATTATACACTCACATTCATGACTCCCTCAAGAAGGATAATATGCTCACAACCTCTCTACAAACAACTTTGGTGTTGGTACTTTATTGATTTGGCGGCTCAAAAGTGTGGAAAATGGGCAAGAAAGTTTCTTGCCCTTCCTCCCATGGTTTCTGCGCAAGAAAGGAGGAAGAAGAAAGAAAGAAAAGAAAAGAGGGAGAGAGACGCGCGCGGCCGCGTGAGGGGGAGGGCAAAAGTAAGTGGGTTTGGTTTCAGCGGGTCCCACACGCGATTTAACTTTAATCCCTCACCCAATTCCGATCATAAATTCAAAACCTACATATTTTTCTGGTTCATGACATATTTTTATTTCCTCAAAATACTCATAAAAATTTCACTCCTATCGGTACAATTATACCGTAGTATTTTTACACCGGGAAAATCACTATTCATCAAAATTTTCAAAACTTGCCTGTTCACTCAATTTTTCGTCCCGAATCCATTTCCGGCATTATTTTTATCATTTGAGATCTCCTACTCAATTTTTCATGCCTCAGTTTACGTTTTTTGGCAATTTACCACTTTGCCCTTGGTACACATTTTGACCCCAGTTTCAGGATTTTCACTAATCCTTCCCTTTTAACCCACATTATATCATATAAATTCACATTTGAATTTAAGAGGTGTTATACCTAATGCAAAGAATGTTGTTTTCCGGGATAATGCATCAATATCTAATGTGAAGACAAGAGCTGAGTCCAGGAAGTCGATTTTTGAGGCTTGGATGGAAGCAAACAAAAAATATCCTGAAGGAAGGCATCTAACTTATGCTGAGTATCGAACCCATTTTGTTTATAAAGAAGATACCCAAGAATGGCACCCTAGAAAAAAAGGATTTTCAATCGGTAGAATAAATCGTTTCTCAGCTAATAATGGAGAAGATTCATATCTTCGGATGCTTCTTACTTTTCAGAAAGCTTGTACGAGCTATTATGATTTGAGAACAATTAATGGTGTGCTTTTTCCTTCGTTTAAGGATGCATGCTATTTTCTGGGTCTTTTGGATGATGACAGAGAGTATATCGATGCTATTAAAGAGGCAAGTTCATGGGGGTCAGCTACTTATCTTCGTAATCTGTTTGCTCTTCTTTTATTTAGCAATTCAATGACTAGACCTGAATTTGTTTGGGAAAAGTCTTGGAAATTCCTCTCTGACGATATCTTATATCTACATAGGAAAAATATCGGATGTTCAGGTATGTGCTTATAACAATTTTCATGCATTATTTCTAAAGACCAGTGTTTTACTACAACAAGACATATGTCGATATAACACCTCATATATTTAAATGTGCATTTTATATTTTATAGTGAAAATCCGTGAATTATGGCCAAAATGGGCAAAAAGGGCAAAATGCTAATTGACCAGCCGTGTATTCTGAGGCATGAAAATTGAGTTAGAGATTTCATATGACAAAAATAATGCTGGAAATGGAATCAGGGCGGAAAATTGAGTGAATAGGCAAATTTGGGAAAAATTGATGAATAGTGATTTTTAAGTGTTAAATACTGTGGTGTGAGTGTACCGATAGGTGTGAAATTTTTATCAATATTTTGGGGAAATAAAAATATGTCATGGACTGGAAAAATATGCAGATTAAGAATTTATGATCGGAATTTTTATCGGGATTAAAGTTAGATCGTGTGTGGGACCCGCGGGACCAAAATCCACTTGGCCCCACACCCTCCCCACGCCTTCCTTCCCTTTTTTCTTCTTCCTCACCCGTGACTTCCTTCATTTCAAAGGAGCAAAACCCACCATTTTCATCTCTTGTGCCATTTCCTCATTTCTTCACCAAATCTCTTGATTTTGGTGTTGAAATCTATTGTAAACAACCTTCTAGATCCATTGGTGGCACTTACAAGCCTTGAATCCGCCTCCTTGCTGCGTTTTTTTGGCCAAGTCAGATCCGACCCATTGTGGTTCTTGGAGTTTTTGGGAGCTTTTGGTCTTCCTTTGGCTTAGTGAAGCCTTGGTGGTGAACATACACTAGATTGTAAGTATATTTATGGTATCTTTGTGGTTGATTTTGTAGATCTAGGAATTTATGCTCTAAGTCTTTAATTTTAGATGTGTGATGATAGAGAGCCCAAATGGAAAAATGCTATTAGATGAAAATGCCTTAGGATCATGCTTGTGAGCTAGAAATGCTATGATAATTTTTGGTGAAAAAGTTAGGTTTTTAACTTAGGAAAATTTGTGGAGATTTCATGAAAATTGAGGTTTGGTGTAATTTGGAATTGTTGATTGTTGTAGGGTGCCTCACACGGACGTGATTGTGAAAGGTTGATTTGGAGCATACGTTTGGAACGGATTTACTAAGTGTTGAGGTAAACCCTTGGAACTTGGGTTTAATCCCTTGTGTGCTCCACCACACCTAGTGGAAGATTGTGGTTGGATTATGTGTTTATGGCATTGTGTGATTATGTGCTTGTATGCCATGTTGCTTGAATTGTGTGAAAATTGTTTGGTCACTGGCCAGTTGACGTGTGTTGGGTTTGGACATCCGCTGGTTTCATTCCGTGTGGGAATGTCAGTTGGTTATGCCGTGGGGTCGACTCTGGGAGCGACACCAGGATGAGCCAAACGTGGGACATCCGCCGGATAGGGCTCATGAGGAGTTCCGGTTGGGTTTGCCATGGAGTCTTCTCAACCATGGGAGAGGCGCCAGGATTGTCTCGGGAGTTATATGATGGAGTCCTTGAACGTAAATCCAATTGTGGATGTTCTCGGTTTGTCTCCAGTTGGTGGTGATATTGTATTGCATGCATATTATATGATGTCATATTTGCACATTGAGTGAGCCATGGAGTGGAGAGAGCCTCTAGCTCCATTGGTTTACTGAGATATATTTGTATATCTCACCCCGTGTTTGGGGGACCACATTTCAGGTCACTATGAGCCGGGAGGAGCTTCGGGCAAGAAGCCCGCTTAGTGGACTGTGGATTGCTTATGATGCATGGAGCTTGCATGAAATTTTGGAGGAGTTTATGGAGTGCACATAGCATGACATTAGTATTTTGAGACTTAGGTCATGAACATATTGCATGATGTTATTTCCATGCTTTTTGTAGTGTTCATGATTGTGTACTAAGTCTTGTTTATTGCTTATTATTCATGCCATGGATAATTGTATATTTTGAGTGAGCATGGGACTTGTCCATTGCCACATTCATTGCATTTGAAGTCTTGATGATTTTGTTGTAAAATGGTCCATATTGGTGGTGAAATGGCCATTATATTGAAGACTTTGTAAACGATGCATGATTGAATGAAAATGCATGATGGAAGGGCCTAGAGCCTACATTAGGATATGATTAAGTGTTGTGTGGAGTACTAAGGGGTTAGGGATGGATTACACAACTCATTTTGGGCTGAAAATGTTGTAATCTGTCACTTTTACTGCATAGTAATCGATTACCCAAGCATGGTAATCGATTACCATGCAACAGGGGATGAAATAAATGCTACTGTATCCACTGGTAATCGATTACTGAAGCTTGGTAATCGATTACCATGTGAGGTAATCGATTACCAAAGATTGGTAATCGATTACCAGAACAGAGGATGCAAAATTTTGGCTACTGCCTCATTTTCGACAGGTGGTAATCGATTACCACCCACTGGTAATCGATTACCACAGTGTAATTTTCGAAAATTCAGGTTTTTCTAGACTAAAAGCAAGGGGCTTAACTTGGTGGGTAGAACTCCAAATGGTACGTGGTTTGAAACCACGCGTAGCTAACATAAAGGACTATAACATGGTAGAATGTGAGAGTAAGATGATGAGATTAAATAAGTTGAATAAAAAGAAAGATTAGTGATGTTAGTAAAATGTATGATTCCGCGAATTGCATTTACAATTATAGTGTTGTTTTAATTGATTACGGAAAAGTTATTGTTATGAAAAGGAATATGATAAAAGAAAAAAAAAAGTTGCCCGTAATTTAATTAACCCAATTACTGTGATTGTAACTGCGCTTAATATCATAATCAATGTTAACAATACCGGTGTACAACGGGCTGTTACATTTTATGGTATCAAAGCCATTTTGTGAGGGAAACTCTGATTGTGTGTGTTGTATCTTGTGTTCCATAGCTATCTGTGAACTATTTATGATTAATGTATATGTGATTCCTCAGTGTGGGTCTGATCAACTCATTCCTTTGTGTTACATGTACAGATATCATGAGTAGAGTGCGTGGTCGCCGTGGGGCTTGTGGTGCAGGTCCTTTGCCACCGGATCCGGTCACTGCAGTTCTGAATGCTCTGCAGGCGGAGACGGCTGCAAATAGAAACATGACTGAAAACCTGATGAAGACTAATCAGGATATGATGCAGGCCTTTATGGCTGAAATGAGGGCTGATAGAGATCGTCCTAGGAGGGATAATTCACCTCCACACACGGCTACGGTGACTCCTACACCGACGCCATCTGTTACTCCTCAACAGGGGGAGAGTGGGGCTAGTCACCACACTGGTGAGGCTAGTCATCATACCACTGACCCTAGCTACGTTCCTGATCCGTCATCTGTTGCCCAATCCACTGGGGTTGCGGGGCAGGTGCTTGATAATGCTGATGATGAGCGTAGGCTCATATACTTTGGGAAACATAAGCCACCCGCTTTTCTGGGGTCGAGGGACCCAAAGGAGGTTACTGCTTGGTTGAGGGGAATGGACAAGATTTTCCAAGTGATGAGATGCCAAGATCCGCAGAAGTTATTGTATTCTGTTTATATGCTGGAGGGTGATGCCCAGGAGTGGTGGGACAATGTGTCTCGCCCGTATGTTATTCAGGGTGAGGTTATTTCTTGGACGATGTTCGAAGGTCTGTTTCATGAAGAATACTTTCCCCGTGATGTTCGGGAGGCAAAGCAAGGTGAGTTTGATAGCCTTGTGCAGGGAGTCATGACTGTGGATGCCTATGTGGCAAAATTTAATGAACTTGTCAAGTTTGCAAATTATGGAGGTACTCTACCTACTCCTGAGTTCTTGTCAGCTAAATTCCAAAGAGGGCTGAATGAAAAGATTGCAAAAAGGATGTCTAATACTGCGGTGAGAAACTTTGCTGATTTGGTGACCCAATGCAAGAGGGTCGAGACTGTGTACGGTAGGTATCCGAAATCTGATACGGTAAAAGAGCAAGATGTTAAGAGGACACCTGGTCCTTCTGGAAATATGAATAGAGGAGGCTTCAATAATAATAGGGGTAGGGGGTTGCATGTAAGGCAGCCTCCTGGTCAATTCAAGAGGGGTGGAAACACTGGCGGTGGTGGTGCTGCGGACAGATATTTTATTCCACAATGTGTGAAGTGCAGGAAATACCACAAAGGTGTATGTGGTGCTGGTCCGTTGTCATGTTTTAAGTGTGGTCAGAATGGCCACTTTGCTAGAGAATGTCCATCTTCTTCGGGGCAGGCTGCGAATCTGCAGGCCTTGCCGACAGCTACTACTACTGTTACTCCTACTGCTGCTGTTCCTACTGTGGGACGAGTATATACTACAAATGCGCAACATAATGAAAAGGCTCTGAATTTGGTAAAAGGTATAATTTTCCTCTCTAATGTTGATTTGTCTGTGTTGTTTGATTCGGGAGCAACACATTCTTTCGTGGCGGACTATGTGGCTAAGGCGTTGGACTTAAAGGTAACACGAATGGTTCCTCCGATGCGTATTACTACCGCTACAGGAGAGGTTAGTGAATCGTCTTGGATTTGCGAAGATGTGAAGTTCACCTATTTAGGCAGGGGTTACACCATTGATTTAATTATCTTACCCCTGGCCTCTGTCAATTTGATTTTGGGGATGGATTGGTTGTCTCAGAACTGCGCAATGATTGATTGCTGCGGAAAGAGGTTGTTGCTATCTCACGAGAGACCGTCTGTTTGTCCGTCTTTGTATTTGTCTGTCAGTCAAACTGTGAAAGCCTTGAAGGCTGGAGATCTGGGTTATGTCCTTTTGGGCGGATTGGTGGGTGACAAAAAGGAGGAGATTTCTTCTATTCCGGTTGTTAATGAGTTTGAGGATGTATTCCTTGATGAGATACCGGAATTTCCGCCTGAGAGAGAGATTGAATTCTCGATTGACCTATTGCCTGGTGTGGGGCCGATCTCCTTGGCTCCATACCGGATGTCGCCACTTGAGTTGGCCGAGTTGAAGCAACACATTGAAGAATTATCTGCAAAGAATTTTATCAGGCCGAGTGTGTCTCCGTGGGGAGCACCGGTTATATTTGTGAAGAAAAAGGATGGTAGCATGAGATTGTGCACTGACTACCGGCAGTTGAATAAAGTGACGATTAAGAATCGGTACCCGTTGCCGCGCATTGATGACTTATTAGATCAGTTGAGGGTTGCCTGTGTATTTTCAAAGATTGATCTCCGGTCCGGATATCACCAGATTCGGATTAAACCGGAGGATGTACCTAAAACAGCTTTCCGATCCAGATATGGACATTTTGAATATCAAGTGATTCCTTTTGGGCTTACTAATGCCCCTGCGGTGTTCATGGATTATATGAACCGCATTTTTAAACCGTATTTGGACCAGTTCGTAATTGTATTTATTGATGACATTTTGATCTATTCTAAGAGTAAAGAGGAGCACATCGATCATTTGAGGACTGTGTTGCAGGTGTTGAAAGATAAGAAATTATATGCTAAACCGTCTAAGTGCGAATTCTGGTTATCTGAGGTGCAATTTTTGGGTCATGTTATTTCTGCAAGTGGTGTTGCAGTAGATCCAAGCAAGATTGAAGCGGTAAGCGACTGGGAACGACCTAAGACTGTGACTGAGATTAGAAGTTTTCTGAGGCTTGCTGGTTATTATCGCCGGTTTATACGGGGATTTTCTGCAATGGTTCTACCGTTGACACGATTGACACGAAAGGATACTCCTTTTGTGTGGACCCAGGAATGTGAGGACTGCTTTTTGCTACTTAAAGAGAAGTTGACCACTGCTCCGGTGTTAACTTTACCTGATCCGGAGGGTGAGTTTGTTTTATATTGTGACGCTTCTAAGAAAGGTTTAGGGAGCTTACTGATGCAGGAAGGAAAAGTGATTGCTTACGCGTCTAGGCAGTTAAGGCCGCACGAAGAGAATTATCCGACACACGACTTGGAATTGGCTGCTATTGTGTTTGCCTTGAAAATCTGGAGGCACTTTCTGTATGGGATGAAGTTTGCTGTGTTCAGTGATCATAAAAGCTTGAAATATTTGTTTGATCAGAAGGAGCTGAATATGAGGCAGCGTAGATGGGTTGAATTCTTGAAAGATTATGACTTTGAGCTGAAATACCACCCGGGAAAGGCTAATGTTGTGGCAGATGCATTGAGTAGGAAGTCTGTCAATTTATCTCATATGATGATGTGGGACAATGAAGTGATTGAGCAATTTCGTGACATGAAAATAACGGATTTCTTTGCAGGAAGGATGTGTGATATGGAGTTGACTCGGATTGAGAACGAGTTGCACGAGAAGATTAAAGAGACTCAAATTCGGAATGAAAGTATTAAATATTTGAAAGGCCAGAGTGGCATATCTGTTAATGAACAGGGATTGTTGTTATATCAGGGCAGGATTGTTGTGCCCAAGGAACTTACAGAGGAAGTTATGACTGAGGCCCATAAGGGTCAATATGCTATCCACCCAGGTGCCACAAAAATGTACCAAGATTTGAAAGTTAAGTTCTGGTGGCCTGGGATGAAAAGGGATGTTGCCGAGTACGTATCTAAGTGCTTGGTGTGTCAGAAAGTGAAAATGGAGTATCAGAAACCTGCTGGATTACTTCAGCCGCTGGATATACCAGAATGGAAATGGGAGAGTATTTCAATGGATTTTGTTGTGGGATTGCCGCGAACTCAAGCTGGTTACGATTCGATTTGGGTTATTGTGGACCGACTCACGAAGTCTGCACATTTCCTACCAGTACGAGTGGATTACACCACAGAGAAGTTGGCTACACTGTATGTAAAGGAGATTGTTAGACTCCATGGGATACCGATTAGCATTGTCAGTGATCAGGACCCGAAGTTTACTTCACGCTTTTGGGGAGCTTTGCAGCAGGCTTTTGGCACTCAGCTTCGACTGAGCACTGCTTATCACCCGCAGTCTGATGGTCAGACTGAGAGGACCATACAGACACTTGAGGATATGCTGAGAGCTTGCACATTGGAATAGGGTACTGCTTGGGATAAGTACTTACCATTGGTGGAATTTTCTTATAATAACAGTTTTCACTCCAGTCTGGGTATGGCACCATATGAGGTTTTGTATGGCAGGAGGTGTCGTACGCCCACTTGTTGGACTGAGGTAGGCGATAAAGAAAGATTTGGTCCGGATTTTGTGCAGGAAACAACGGTGCAAATTGAAATGATCAGAGAAAAATTGAAACAGGCACAGAATCGGCAGAAAAGCTACTATGACAATAAGCATAGACCGCTGGAATTTGAGGAAGGTGACCACGTTTTTGTACGGTTATCTCCGGTCACGGGTGTTGGCCGTGCGTTGGGTGTGAGGAAGCTGAGTCCACGGTTCATTGGACCGTATCAAATTATGAAAAGAGTAGGATTGGTGGCCTATCAGCTTGCCTTACCCCCGCAGTTGTCCAATTTACATGATGTTTTTCATGTGTCGCAGTTGCGACGTTATGTTCCGGATGAATCACATGTGGTGATACCGGATAATATTGAAATCAGGGAGAACTTGAAGACTCCCATCGGTCCTATTGCAATATTGGACCGCAGTGAAAAGAGATTGAGAAGTAAAATTATTCCCATGCTGAAGGTTCAGTGGGAAGGCCGCACACCTGAGGAGGCTACTTGGGAGCGGGAGGACGAGATTCTTCGGCTGTATCCTGAGTTAGCGAGCAGGTATGATTTAATTTTGCGGAAAAAATTTCTAAAAGGTGGGGTGAATATAACACCTCATATATTTAAATGTGCATTTTATATTTTATAGTGAAAATCCGTGAATTATGGCCAAAATGGGCAAAAAGGGCAAAATGGTAATTGACCAGCCGTGTATTTTGAGGCATGAAAATTGAGTTAGAGATTTCATATGACAAAAATAATGCTGGAAATGGAATCAGGGCGGAAAATTGAGTGAATAGGCAAATTTGGGAAAAATTGATGAATAGTGATTTTTAAGTGTTAAATACTGTGGTGTGAGTGTACCGATAGGTGTGAAATTTTTATCAATATTTTGGGGAATAAAA
>JAVKPL010014785.1:0-91616 GCA_032173675.1 Gastrolobium villosum | reverse complement strand
ACCCGATTACGTTCTAGTAAATAGAAAACACAATTTGTTAAATTCAAATCGCATTATTAAATTTAAAACGTAAACAGCATTTATTAAATTTAAAACGTAAACAATTCTTATTAAATTTAAAACGTAATTAACTCCTATTAGATTCAAAAAGCATTTAAAAAATTGATGCCCAACCCAACGAGATTAGTCTAGAGATTAAGAAAATATAATCTCAATCTCTATTTCATATAAAAAGAATATTTTATCCATACTATCAATAGCCACCGAAAGACAAGGTTTGTAACTAGTTGAAGTTAGTGCATCAATTGAAAATCTTGAGAATCTCTGTTGTACGTTTTGTGATTTTCTTTTGGTACGTGTGTAGCAGAAAAAGGAAAGTAACGGACACAGTCAAGAGATTGTGTTTTGTATTTAATATTCACATATAGTTTTCTATCTGAATTTTGTATTTAATGGGAGCTGATTGCGTCTTATTAAATATAAAATGCAATCAACTCCTATTAAATTTAAAACACAAATAGAAAATTGATTGAATTTTGAATTTGAATTTTGAATATAATATAATAGGAATTGATTAAGTTTTGAATTTAATAGGAGTTGATTGCATTTTGTATTTAATAGGACGCAATCAGCTCCTATTAAATACAAAATTCAAATGGAAAAGTGATTGTGAATATAATAGGACGCAATCAGCTCCTTTTAAATACAAATCGCAATTAACTCCTGCTACATTAAATTCAAATAACCTCCAATACCGTGTTTGTCTCATTCAATCAATGCTTTCACGCTCATTTGGGATATTTAATCGATTAAATATAAATTTTAATCGATTAAATCAATTAAGAGTGAGATTTAATCGATTAAGTTAAAGATTTAATCGATTAAATCTTCAAGTCAACAATTTTTTCTAGTTTTGACCATTTAATCTATTAAATCTTGAAGTTAATCGATTAAATAGTGGCAAATTGGTAGAGAATTTTGGATAAAGGATAAAATGGTTATTAATTAATTAATGAAGGGCAAAAGGGTAAAAAAAAACCCTGGTTTTTATCTCAACATAAATGGATTGATACGATTCATTTTTGCTATAATTAATTGATTTAATTTTTTTTTGTTGAAAATTAATTGATTTTTTTTATCCACTTCACTTTTGTCCAATTTGTAAAGGACATATATGTAGACGCAAAACAAATTAATGCTTTTTAGAAGAATGAAATAAATTTAGGAATTTTAGGTTTAAAATTAATAGAAATAAAATTAATTTCGATTTTATATATTTTAAGTTGATTTAGAAATAAATTTTTCATATTTAAAATTCATTAAGGAAATATGAATTAAACGGGAATACAAATAATTTAAAAATAAGTGATTTACTAAATTTTAATAATTTACTTAATGACTCTTATTTAAATAAGTAAAATGACTAAAATTAATAAGGATAAAGTCCCAATTCAGATAATTAAAATTAAAATTAAATTAAAATGATTTTTGACTAAATTTGAGTTGATTTCATGTACTAAAATTTGAATGAATTTTAATATATATATATATATATATATATATATATATATATATATATATATATATATATATATAATATAGGGGCAGGATCCTTTGATATCGGTGTCAGACTTTGAAATTTGACACCTGATCCCAATATATATATATATATATATATATATATATATATACCGTTGATTTCCGCCAATCAACTGTTATTATTTATTGGAAATTACACTCATTAATTAATTGTTAATTCTAATAAACGATAACCATTGATTAACGGAAATCAACGGTTGGGATCTGGTGTCAAATTTCAAAGTTTATTTCCAACACCGGTTTTTTTTCGTCAAAGGATCTTATCCCATATATAATATATATATATATATATATATATATATATATATATATAGACACACACACAACACACAAAGAGAGAAAACTAGAGTTAAAATAATTTCCAAACTATATAAGTTTGTGTATTTAGAGAATTCTCAAACAAAAATTCATGTGTTGATAGTAACGAGAGATGTTATACTTATTATCTCTTTTTCTTACTATCTCTTATTGTTAAATCTCAATCATTAATTTTTGTCAATCTAATAATTATAATTATTAGAAATTAATAATTAATTAATAAGTATGACCCAATAAATTAAAATTGTTAGATTGACGAAAATCATCATTAAGATTTAGTAATAAGATATAGTAAGAAAAAGAGATAGTAACTAACTAACTATAACCTCCTTTATCTAAAATTTTGTTCTTGAATTCTTTTAAAAAAGTCATGGAAAAAATAATATACGAATAAAAGTCTTATGAAAAAAATAAGGGAAATAGTTATGCCATGTTGTAGAAAAATGCTTATGTCATTTTATAGACACAAGGGGACATATGTATATAACATGACCTAAGTATTTTCCTATAACATGACATATGTATTTCCCAAAGAATAATGGCACAACCAGTTAGATGTCTTGGTGGCTAACAGGCTCAACATCCTCTCATATGCTATTGGGTTGGCAAAACCATACAAGGCCCGCGATTAGAAGATCATCTTTCCTGCTAAGAATGTGCGACATACCATAACAGTCAGCAACGTGGTCCATTCTTTGTCTGAGCAATTCAAGGTGATGGTCAACCAATTCTCCAACCTGTTGGACGTTTTGTGGCTAACAGGCCCAACACCCTCTTATATGCTATTGGGCAGGCAAAATTATACGATGCCCGCGATCAGAAGATCATCTTTCATGCTTAGAATGTGTGATGTACCATAATAGTCAGCAACACCAAGGGTTCACCTTTATCCACTCCCACCAGCGGTGCTGCATCTCCCGGCAGTGGCGCCTCCTCCGGTTCGACTCTCATTCGTTGTAATGGTGCATTCACTCCAGGCCATTGCTGCAAAAACTTCTTCACCATCCAAGCAGTGACAAAATAGAGCGATAGCTAGGCAGTGATGGATGAAAGTGAAAGAGAAGCAGATATTGAAGATGATTCAATTACTTGATGTTGAATTTACTCTTGATGACAATAGTTATTTTTAGGGGGATAGAATGTGACAGTTTTTTATTTTTATTTTATTATTTTCTGAATTATTGGGTTGTTTAAGTAGTGGGTAGTTATTTCTATTTCAACTTTCCTAAATGATAGGTTATAGTTATTAGTGGAGTCTATCTAGTGCTAGTGAGTAGTTATTTCTAAGGTTGTCTTGTATTATCTATTTAAACCTTGAAGTATTTGAATAAAAAAAAAGGAGAATAATTTGGAAAAAACACTCTTTGCAAGAAGTCAAGTTTCCTCAATAAAGCCATTTAAAGCCAAAATCTCATTTTTATTTATTTTATTCTTAACATATTCATAATATTTGGAGCGACTAGTCCTAGTTTATGGTATTTGCTAAACTAGGTTTAATATTATTTAGCTACATATAAAAATTAAGTTGTGAGTTTGAATATGTTGACATAATTTGGGGAATTGATTATTTTTATTTTTTGGGCAACGAAAATAACTCAAACTTTTTATTTTATTAAAGGATAATAGTTTTCGTAGGAGAAAATTACCCCTTCAGCAGAGACAATAGTATATGGGTTCTACCATGATTTTTTTTTTTTCACCTCATTATTCTGTGAACCCCGTTTGCATTTTGAGTCAGTGACAGGAGAATAACTATCACTTACAATAGAAGAAAACTATTCCTTTTTATTAAAAATCTAAATATAAGAGGTTTTGTTAAACAGGTGTTGGAATAGTTATGAGGTAAAAAAATTAAAATATTACAATTTTAATAAATAATTACAGGTAGATGGTTGTTTTGAAACAATTTTTGAATATGTTGCAGTCATTCACGCCCAAGAAAGGCAGGAATATTCATGCCCAAATGAGGCGTGAATCATTCACTCCCAAATGAGGCATGAATGATTCACGCCCAAATTAGGTGTGATTAGTCACGCCGGCATGAATGCCTTGACCTATTTAATTTAAGGGCTTGCAATTTCTCATGTTGCATGAGAAATGCAAGTTTTCCTACAGAGAGAGAAATGGGTGGGGTCCATCTTAAAGAAAAAAATAAAAAATAGAAAAGTGATTGGGACAGACATCGAAGTGAGAGTGGTAGGAGAGGAGATTTCTCATGCAACATGAGAAATCTTTTTCCCTTAATTTAAACCCTAAAATTTTCAATTTTTCTTTTCACACCTTCCCTCTACATTCTCTCTAAAGTTGCTCTGACTTCTCTCTAGATTATTTGTGGAGAATTTCTCACAGCGAAGCCCTGTCGGACAAGTAAGTCTTCATATCTAGTTTATCAATTTTTTAAATACAATATTATACACGTTATAATAGTAATTTAGGGACTTGCGCTTATAACTGTTATTATAGTGATCTAGGAATATGTTAAAGTAGTGTCTTAAACCCTAGGAGTATATTAGTGACTTAAGAATATGTTTCAGACCTTTTATAATTGACAGTGACCTAGGAATATTATACACATGTAATTTAATATATTTTGTAACGATGTAATTAACGTAGTGACTTTTTAAAATATTAATGATACCAATTAATTTGTAATTGTGTATAGTACACTATTATGGCCGGCTGCATGTACGAAATAAAACTATTTAAAAATGATGTGAATATAGTATATTTTAATTGTTTACTAACACACCTTCTGAAATTTGCGGTAACTGAGTGGACGCGATGTCATGATGTTCTTGGACATGAGACTCCCCCACAACACTATATTATAGGATTTGAGTTTCAGGAATACCACGCCCATCATCGTTATCTGAAGCGCTAGCATCCTCACCAAGAATTTGATCTTCCATTGCGATATTTTCATCATCGTCATCATCACCATCATCTTCCATAACCCAGGTAGGGTCATTTTCTCCTTCGACAGATAGATTAACAACTGGAGCAACAGATGATGATCCATTATGTGCAAAATTGAAATCAACTGACCTCATGGGTAAAGCAACATTCTCTGCTTCGGCAATATCCACATATAACTCTAAAAAATCTTTCCTTGACTAGTTGAAAAATTCCCCAATTACCATTTCTACGTCTTCATTGTCCACAACTTGCATACTAATGTATTATGATTCACACCATATTCTTGCAGTGACCATATTGATAGATTGCTTACCTTCTAGCGCTAAATTTTGATGGATTTTTTGATGTAGTTCGCTAACTGTTGAGTTGCGCATGATACGTGTTGGCCTTTTATCGCCTTCAAAAATGACACCACGTCGACCTTCCATTTTTCTACCATTATAATATAAAACAACACGAACAGAATAAGAATGTGAACTCATTCTTAACTATATTAACAAAAAAACACAAAATAGAGTATGCATAAACAAGTGAGACTGTATCAAAGACCAATACCGGACCTAGAATTTTTGTAATGTCTGCACACTTAGAATAAGAGAATAAAGGAAAAAAAATATAAAGAAAATTTTAAATATATTAAAATACAAAAGAATATATATATAAAAAAAAACTTTAACTTAATATAAAAAAATTAATCAAGTTTCAACTAAACTGTTATAATATAACATTTTGGGTTCTCAACAAAACTTATGGGCCTCAATTTAATCTCTTAGAGGAAAAAAAGTCTACTCGTGAACCCTCAGAATTCAAAAATAGATCCAGAAATCAAAATCATGGTCTTCTGAAAATCAAAAAGACCCACATTAATCCCTCAAAAGGACTAACATGGGTCTATTTTGGATTTTAAAGGGATCGCAAGTCGACTTTATTTTAAGAGATTAAATTGGATCCTGTGATTTTTGTTCATGACCCAAAATATATTTTATTTTTTTTCTCCAAAAAATTTATGTGTGCACTTGACACACTAAAACATACACAAATCTGCCGCTATCAAAGACTAAGAAGTTATGATGTAGAAGATTTGTGAAGAATGTGGAGATGATAGGTGTTTATATAAGGAAGATGAGTGCCAATCACACCCAAAAAAGGCGGGAGAGGACAGTTATTCATGCCCAAATTAGACAGGAGAGGCAGGGAATTCACGCCTGCATGGGATGTGACTAATCACGCCTAAATTGGGCGTGAATGACGTGGAATTCATGCCTCATTTGGGCGTGAATATTCCTACCCTTTTTAGGCGTGAATGACTACAACATATTCGAAATTTGTTTCAAAACAACCATCTATTTGTAATTATTTATTAAAATTGCAATATTTTTTTTTTTTTGCCATAGTTATGATTTAGTTAAATTTCAAGATTTGAATTGTTCAATTATAATGAGTTCGATTATTGAAGGTGACAGTTCGAAAGAAAAGTGAAAAAATATAGAAAAAAATGTGTATCATTTTACAGGACGCAAAGTTGTGTCATTTTAAATGAGAGAAAGAGATAAATCATGGAAGAGAGAGTTGGGAAAAAGTTTTAAAGATGTGGATCCTATCTCTTTGTGATAATGAAAGGAGGTAACAGTGGCGGAGCCAGGCTCCAACGGGAGCCCGAGCCAAAAAATTATATGTGTATTTTTTTTTAGTTAGTTCATATCATAATATATTTAAATTATATTAAATACAAAACACTTGAGCATGAAGCATAAAAAAATTATAATTTTATCAAATATTTTTAAATTTTATTGAATATATTTTAGGGAAAACTTCAAAAAAATCCCTATTAGTTTTCTTAATTACTCCTTTACTCCCTTATTTAGATTTTCTTTATCACTTATCCCCTGACTTAAAGGTTTGCCGTTGTGATTATATAGCATAATAGACATTAATGGAAACCAAGACACATTGATTAGTCCTTGCAGATACGCGAATTATAGCTTCTACACAAATTTGACATTTACACCCCAAAATAAATAAATAATCACATTTTTCAAATAAAATTTTCCATTTTTTTTTTTTTGTATATACACCAATTTACTAGAATGAGCTAAAATCGAGAACATTAAACTTCTCCAAGGTAAATAAACACATACGATGATATTTTCAGACCACTTTTCTAATAATATTTGCACACTATTTGTTTGGATGCTAACAAAAACACATTCCATTACCTACTCTCTCTCTCTCTCTCTCTCTCTCTCTCTCTCTCTCTCTCTCTCGCAAACTAGAAAAGTGTGAAAATGGAATGTATTTAGCGTTACGCATAGAGATCAACCCTCTCAGAAGTCTATCTCCATGACATTAGCCTCAAATCTAACTGTATATCATTCCCATTTGTTACTAAAAGAAAATTATTTTATGATATACAAAAAAATAAAAGTATTTTATATCTCCAATATATATATATATATATATATATATATATATATATATTTTCAGCTGAAAATTGATATGACCCCGCAAAGAAATCAACGAGGTTCTTCCTGGTTCCTTTTGGTGAACGGCAAAAAAACAAAAACAAAAAAAATGAAAAGGGATGGGGGTAATTAAATTAAAAAAAATGTTGTACCAAAAAAGGACAACAAAATAAGTGGGATTGCATCCCAAGTAACTTATCTTCTATTAATTTCAGTTTTTTGCTCTCTGTATTCAAATATTTATTATCAGATTCGAGATATTTTACATACATTTCTTTTACATACTTCCTGTGAAAATTTAGAGCATGGTTTCCTAAGCCTAATCTCTGGAGTAATGTGAATCATAAAAAAAAAACTGTCACCGATTGCTGCCTGCAGATACCACATGCAAAATGCTCAATTAGCTACATAAAACCAATAAAGCTATAACCTAAAGGAGGCACAACAAATACCCAGAAGAAAGAATGTACCTAAGTCTTAAGTACTAGGGATGTTTTAAGTACATAGGGTTCGGAAGTGGTTCAAATTTTTTTTCAATGAGCTAATCATTTTTGTATGAGCAGAAAGATGTCATTCCATGATTCTTTCAGCTGTAGGTCCCATTTCATGGACGAATTTGACAGATTCTGAAAGTCGATTGAGAAGATTCATCAATGCAATTACTTCATTCCTTTGCAGCTGCAGCTGAAATACCATCAAGTTCAACATAAAGGGTTGTTGGTCAGTCAACCATATTTTCCTATTCATAGTAAAGAGGCATGTAACGTTTTTTTTTTTCTTAAAAAAAATTAAATTAAATTAAAGTAAATTAACCTCACATCCAATGTACTTTAGTCTATTTTGAAAACTCAACAGTGTATTTGGTTTGTGAAAATGGTTTGTTTCCATTTTTTGTTTTTCACTTACGATTACAAAAATGCCATTTTGTTTTGACTTTATTTCATGTTTTCAAAAGTTTGTACAGGAAATGGTGAAAGTAAACCTCCCTTGAGTTTTTTTAATCTTTTTACAAAGTTCTATTATAAGGTTTATAAAGTAGAGAGGAGATATGAGTAATAAAGAAAAAATTTAAAGGGTGTGAGAGTAATTAAAAAGTAAAAAACATAATGTACATGCATAATTGACTTTGCCCAAGATTATTGTGACATTGAGTGGTCAGTGTTTGAACGGTGTAGGAACTAGGAAGTACACTATTCCTACATGAGAAGGCTACAGGACCATCAATAATGTTAAAGGGAAAAAAGAAAAAATCCCGGTGCACAAGACTTGCTGACATACGACGGTAAGGGTTAAGGTTGACTGAATGCAATCTTACCCTTACATTTTTTGAAAAGAGGCTATTTCCTAGATTCAAACACATATCCTTCCGGTCACAAGGAGCAGCAGTAGCCCTCTAGGACCATCAATAATATGTTAATAAAAAATGTTACAATATCACTGATACTAAGTAAATTTAACAATATCTAATGTAGATACTAACCATCATCTGCAAGGATGAACCAACAAGTTTTCAACCATAAGATAAAAATATTTGATAGATCAAAACTTCTTAACCATCAAATTATGTCCAGAAGCAGGAGGACAGGTGAATGGAATTATGAAGATACATGTTTTAGTTCAGGATTTAAATTAATGGGAGCATAATATATTTAAAGGTCACTGCAGAAGCAATTTGATTTAAGGTGACAAGACATGCATAAAGGCAGCAGCCAAGAGAGAAAAAAAAAAAAAAGAAAAAGCTCCATCAAATGTACTTACGGTCTGACCCAAGTTTTCTTGACCATCAACAGAGAAGAGAATCTTTAATGCAGTTCCAAGACCAAGAACCTGAAGCTTTCCCCATAATCGACACTTCTCGCAACCTACACAATCCATCAATGCACTGCATTCCAGAAAAAAATTATTCCATTGCCAACAAGATATATCAAATGAAGCAGTTTGTAAATTGAGTCACTAGTAAAATAATAAATGGAGAGCAGATACAAGGACTGTTTGTTTAGTTGTTTTCCTACAGTTTAAAGTTAAATACAGATCAGCACTTGAAAGTCCAGATGAACCTACTTAAAATCATAAGTAGGAGGAAATTTAAAAAAATGACCCTCAGGAAAATGAGAAAATAAAATTCTAAAACACAGAAGATGAAAGGCAGAACCATACCACCAGACTAAAAATAATAGCTGAGTTTGGGTTAAAAATCTATATATCCTGTATGCTTTCCTTGAAAAAGTTTTCAAGCCTTAATATGAACCATTTTTAATGAATTGTCTTTCCTACATATTTTTTTGTAACATAAAGCATGTTCACAAGAGACTAAGCCACAACAAAACTCTACAGGTTATCAGTGGGTGATATTTAGCTAAGGGCAGATCTATGTCAGCTAGCTTTTAGACAATACCTGATGTTTCTGAATTGTTGTTGAATTTTCTGCTTTAGCTCAGGTCCACTTTGGCCTTTCCACAGCTTAGCTTCATCAAATGGAACTGGACATGCAGATTGAAGCTTGGGGTTGTAAAGTAGTTGTTTTATCAAGGATTGTGTCTTAAGGTCCTCGTTAGGATTACCAGTATCGTACTCAGCCTGTTCCAGATAATCTGCAGCCTAAAGTGGGATTTAGTCGTAGATTGCATCAATAATGTTATTAACTAGTATTTCTAAAAGAAGAAATATCAAGATTGATCCATATATGGATGTACTGTTTATGAATTTAAACCAGGACAATTTGTACTCACTTTGGTTACTGCTCGCAAGACAAAGAGAAAAGTGAAATACAAATTTGTGACACGATCGGGGTATTTTAGGACTCGATCATACATCAAACTAAGATTTTTGCCCCACTGCAATAATCAAAGAGAAAGAAAGAAGTTAGATATTTAAATAGATATTTCTTATTAGATTAACACACACAGATGTTGCAAAAAAATGCAGTTGGCTTCAAGATTAGCCTACATCCACATTACTTGTGCATAAAAATTCACCAACTTCATTCTACAAGGTCCGTTATACCAAACATTAAAACTTTTAGGCTGTAAAACGAAAAACAAAACTGCAATCTACCTACATGCTCAAATATGCAATAAACTGTATTAATTCCTCGAAAGCAATGCAAATGTTTCTTTCAAACAGAAAATTAGCTAACAATGAAAAGAGGAACATGAGATTTACCAAATTTGTAGCTTCATCAAGTAGATAATCAGCAGCTATATGAATTGATATGGAGGAGTGAAGACCTGATATCAACTTATACAAAATCTTTTTCTCCTGGCATAACTCTTGAGATGGATCTACAGAAGACAAGCTTTTTCTGATTATAAAGGATGCACAACAAGATAGCTTAGAGGCTTCACATAATGCTCCCAGCATCAATAATCCATAGGTAGCATACAAAATAGTTCCTCTTTTATGATCAGTTTACACATATCTTTCACTTAAGAAATGAATGATGAGAACTGAGAACATGATTAACATCCATTCCTCGGATGACAAAAAGAGACATTTGGTGATTAAAAAATGCAACATTTAAAAGGAAGCATTTACTCCAATACAGAAAGATAGAAAGTAATATTTCACATTCAAAGCTATCAGTCTTTCAATGTTTCAGGAAAGCTATCATTAAACCATCTGAAATTCCGGGCCTTTTCAAATTACTAAAGAAGTTTAACTGTTCACAAGATTTAAGTATAACTCATTTAAGTATTAAGCAGTCTGACTAATTTTTTTTTTTTTTTGGGGTCTGTGTGTTTTTGGGGGAGGGGGCAGGGTATTGATTGAAGAGCATATGCTTTACAAAGACAACTTACATTTGGGGCAGTTCTCAGAGTAGACAGCATCCCATATCCTTCTTGCAGATGGACCAGTGTAACCAGTGTATCTTTCAGGATTCAGTTGAAGATTCACATATGTCATCTCATCTGCAAAAGCAGACAGACATGCTTTCAATTGAAACACTTAATTTCTTAAAAAGAAATGCAGAATATTATCAAATGATTTAATATTGATAACAGTGTAAAAAGTATAAAGTATTTTAAACTCAAGTGAGTCCTAAGCTACCATGCTACTTGATAAAAAATAGTTAAAAGCTGGTACCAAAAAAAAAAAAAATAGTTAAAAGCTTTTACTAGAATTTAAACATGCAACAATGTGCCACTAAGCTTTCTGATAGTGAAAAATTTTATACCAAGCGAGGATCAAATTGACATTTAATCATAAAAATATCTTAGAGTATCAAGAAATCAAACAAAAAATAGTCACCACAATAAACTAATTTGAAGCACATAAGCAAATCTGATGTCACCCAAAATATATTCATTTATGGATCCTAAATTCCTAATTTCAAGATTTCAGTATTAATATCTAATATTTCACAAAATTACTAGGATAAACTACAACTATGACCAGAAACAATTTATGTATGAATTAGTATATGGAGTAGCACACCATTGTCAGTCTCATCATCATTTGTCCATGGATTGTCTATTTCTGTCCATCCTCTGAAAGCTTTACTATCTAAAGTCCGGTCAACAGCTGCCTGAGGTTTTCCTTCTTGACAAACAAGATCATTCAATGAAAGGCGATGGGGCTTCTTAAATGATTCAGGGAATTCACTGTCCGGGCATTCACATACACTACAATCCCGCAACCGGCACATACCATCATCAGGCCAAAAAGGGCAGTCACACCATAACTTAGCCTACAAAAGATTTCATTAACCAGTCTTTAACACAAGGGTTGACAAAAGAGAAAAATAATATGCAATTTAGTGACCGTTATTCCAACACATAATGCATCATGATGACATCATCAGAGGTATTTTGTAAGTATGCTAGTTGCATAATATCATTGGACCGCATAATCTTCAGTACCACTCACTCCTGAGTTCAAACTTTGTAGATCAATTTAGTTAACATTCACCCTAAACCAACAACACATAGCAACATAAACAATAGTTTTCCAACTTGACAGGGGTAGCAAGTTCAATATTTTAAATTCCATAATTCAAGTTAGAATAGTTTGAGCTGAAGGCCACTAAGTTCAGTTGAAAATGCAGACGGATTTACATGTACCATGCATAGACTTGATTCTAAAGCTTTAAGGTGTTCCTACAACATATGTGGTTCTATCTAATTTCTCATATAATCATATTGTTGATCAAATCAAAATTCGATTAGTCCAGTGATCAAGAAAACCTTAATGATCAAGAAAACAACCTAGGAAACTTACAACTCTATCACAGATATTCTCTAGAAAGGCCTCTCAATCCTGAATTGTGCTATTGGTATGTATACTATTGGTAATCTTTATGAGTCATTCAAGGGATAGGAACCAATGCTAGTCCATTGGTGATAAAAGAACACACAGTAACACCAGAAGAATCTGTTCAAAACCTAATGGTTTAGCTGGCTCTCATCAAACTCTAGGTAACCATGAGCATCAAGCCATCAACAACATAGAAGAGGATGCTAATCAATCGGAAATTCAAGAAAAATGTAGACATAAGAACTGAAAGTAAGCAGACCTTAAAATATCGAAAGAATGGGGTTTTCACAAGCTCTTGGAGGGATGGGTTCAACACTTCCTCATTAAGATGGTCCACAGTTTCATAATCACAACAACAATCCTCCACCATGCCACTATACTTTGGTGTACCCTGCAACAGACCAAAAAAATAAAATAAAATAAAGCCTTGATCGTCGATTAAAAATTATTACTATTAAAGGAAATTCCTAGTCACATAGTTTTCTATCATTTGTTGCTCCAATCAGCACAAAATGTATTACTTTCCTGTGTTCGATGAAGAAGTCAATACAAGAAATTTCCGTTACAATCATCAATAGAAGGCATCATCTCCTTAGAAGTACAATAAATTATTATAAAAAATATAAAAAAAATCAGAAAATCATATAAATATAGGGTTTTCATTTCCTCCTTTAATATAAAACTTTCCTACACACAACATTTTGTGGGGCCCACACATTTTAAAACAAAAGAAAAAAGAAAAAAATCATATAAATATATTTTTTTCCTACAACTTAATAAACATAAAACCCATAAATATATTCCTTGTCCTACAATTACAATTTACTGCAGATTTTAATCAATGTTAAAATACTATAAACTGTAAAATGGATTGAGGTTAAGAATTGCATAATTCAAATTAAGAAAAAGAAAAAGAAGAGAAACACCCAATGTGGGTTGGTAATAAAACACAGGAACATGGTTTGGATTTGGAAACCGAAGAGAAATTACCCTAGCACACTGACATGCTCTATCAATGGCTCCAAAGAGAGCTATTCTGGGAGAAGTCTTGGAAGACATGGCAATGGCAACAAACACAGCGATGATAGCAACCACAACCCAAACCCATCGCGTTCCACTACCCCTCTTCTCAACCTCCGTTTTCACCATCACCCTTTCTGAATCTCAGTGCTACAGAAACAAAGCACTGAGGTTTTCCCAAACCCCAGAAGAAGATCGTTGATGGGTCGCTGAGAAAAACAAAAACCCACCAACAGAAACGCAAAAAGCGAAGATTTTTGGTGTTAGTTAACGGATCTGAATTTCGAGGAGGAAATTGGTGTGGCACTGAAACTGAACGCGTTTTGATGCTGATGTAGGGGAAGTTTGGGAAGGTTTTTAATTTTGTGCTGCGTTTTTTATTTTATTTTTCTTGCAGTCAAGGTCTTCCAAAAAATGAAACTGTTTGGTGGGAAAAATAAATGAGTGAAATGTTATGGGCGTTGTAGATGGTTTTACATTTTCCCTTGTGCCAAACGGCGGAAAAGAAAATTGGAGAAAATCGGAGTCAATTTTGGATGTTGAAAGGTTTGGCAATGAAATTGTTATATGATATGACTTTAATTATTTTGTACAATGTTAAAACCGGCCACTCGGTTATCCATTGCATTATTGGGTCACTAGTTCAATCAGTGGGTCAGTAATTCAACGTATGACTTGATAATTATATATAATTTTATAATTTATATTAAAAAATTATAAACGTACTTAAATATCCAAAATAAAATAAAAATTCAAATATTTTAATATAAAAAATAATAAATGACATATTATTATCCAATAAAAGATCAAATAAAAATATAATGATCGTGATACGGGACTTTAGGTTAAGAGAATGATATCTCTAACTATAAATCAAATCAAAATTTTCTTAATAGTGCATAATTGAGATAATATTAGTGTTGTAGGTAACTTATGTAAGTTAATAAGCAAAAAAATACTCAAATATATTAATTATGATTTTTTCTTTTGAAAAAAAAATCAAATTTTTTGTTGGGTCACTGGTTTTTATGAAAACCGACCGGGTCGCACCGGTTCTGATGCATAACTAGTCTGTTGCTTGAACCGGACCGGTTATATGACCGGTTATATGACTGGTTTACCGGTTCCCGACCGGTTTTTATAACACTGATTTTGTAGATAAATTAATTTTTATTTTCTTTTAATTCTTTATCTTAAAGTTTCTTCTTTTTAAATTTTTATTACTGTTGATTTTTTTGAATAATTGAGATTGTGTGATATGACTTGCTCAAATTAAATGAGATATGAAAGAACTCATTTCAATTGATATCATGTTAGGTTGATATAAAGTGTAGATTGAGTTTTAAAAATTCCAAGTCCAATTTCATTTTCAGTTCAACCAAACTCGATTTGAAAATTAGTTTTTTTTTTTAATTTACCAACAACAAAAAAAATAGTGGCTGTGTTTTTATATTGTTTTATGGACTGAATGAGCAGATGTGTATGTAAAAAAAAAAAAAAAAATTAATAATAGGGAAAATAGATAAAAAAATGTGAATCTCATATCTTTATGAGAGTAAAATGACATAAGTTGTGTTATTTAAAGTAACAAATGTTTTTTTTACCAAAAAAAAAAAAAAAAAAGTAACAAATGTTTTTCTTTTAATAATTAATAAAGAGAGAGATAGAGAGACAAATAAATTTGCATATTTAGCACTTCTTTTTCACTTCTGTCCTTCTTGCTGCTGTCTTTAAGATTGAGTTTGACTCTGACTATCATGTCCTGTTAGCATGCATCCAGCTTTTTTTTTTTAAAAAGAAACCTAATTATTCATGTTAGTTTTTATTTTATTTATTCTCTTTACAATTTAAGTTGAGATTTTTTTTTTACCGCTTAGACCGGACTTGAAAAATGCAAACTAATCCAAGAAGAAATGATACCAGATTAAAAAATTACTTAGAGAAATTCGGGTATCAATATCAAATCATTCTCTACAGTGCTTCTTAGTGTCTCTTAAAGTTAAAACTTTGGCAAATCATTTTATGTCCTATATGGCCGCGAGGCCCGCGACTATCACAAATTAATTATGTAAATATCATACCATATCTTCGGTGATGAAGCTAGAAAGAGGGTTAGAGGGGCAATTGTCCCCTTAAGTTTATAATATCTTTATTTTAGATTACATTCAGACAAAAAGATGCGCTTTATCCTTATTATTTTTCATATATGAAGAAAATTTTGATAGTTCTTCAAATCTAGTTATGTATCAACTTATTATTATATTAGCATGCCTAAGGTAGTTGAGTTTTGAGTTCCTAATCCTCTAAAATAAAATTATATTAGCATGCCTAAGTTAGTTGAATTTTGAGTTCCTAATGCTCTAAAATAAAATTTTCTGACTACGCGACAAAATTCTACCTTACCTAAATGAAATCCACATAGCACAGTACACAAGTTCCAATTCTAAATGGTGGTATCCTTTAGAACAATGTTGTTAAAATGACGTGGTTGTTGAACCGGTTGAGGTACTGTGTTAGTGGTGTTGGAAATCGACCATACACACAAATTGAAAATAGAAAAGAAAAAGAGAGAGAATAGACACGACGATTTATCCTGATTCACCCAATTAAGACTACGTCCAGCTTGTCTGTACTGTATTCACCTCACCGCCACTCGTTACTAGTCTCTCGGTTTATAAGGTAAATATAAATAGGATTAATAAACCCCCGAAGCAGCTATTCATGGGCCCAAGGCCAAACTACTAAAAAGATTACAATAAAACAGAGGCCCACAACCCAGATGTCTTTCTGTTGACCCCGACAACTAGGATCATCATCAATATGCGAAGTATGAGTCATACCCAACAAGTGGGTCAATGGTTCAACCAGTGGGTTACTACCAGTGGGTTATTAGTTTAACCGCATGATATGGTAAGTATATAAATTTATTTTATATTAAAAAATTGTAAATATATTTAAATACTTATAAAAATAATTTCAATTAAAAATATTCTCTTTTTTTATAAATAAATATACTAGCTTTATTAATAATATCATATTATATTTTGTATTCCAAAAGAAAAAATATCATTTTTCAGATACAATTTAATATAATAAAATTTTCAAAAAATTGTAGCTTTGAAAAAGTGTCCTTCCATTCATAAAAAAAAAAAAACTACTCCTTCACTTTAACAAAGCAATTCATTAGTCATTACATTTCGTTTCCAATACAATATAATAAATGCAAAGTACAAAAGTAAAGAGAAAGAAACAACTATATCAGTTCACTCGTTGTATAACGAGCTTATTGGATGAAGGCCCAAATAATAATAACAAACCTGTTAGAGCAAGGGCTACTAAGACACCATATTACTTCAAAGATTTCATCATGGGCTAAGCTGTATAGACGGCCCAATGGATTGGATCAGTTTATTATACTATTTTAATTAATCACCATTTAGTTTCAAGTTTTACATCCATCGTATTACAAATAGCCATTTTGGGCTCAGAGGAATATATGAAAAATTCAGCAAACTTTCTTTTCTCTCTCTTTTCCTCTCTTTCTCTCTTCTCTCTCATTTCGGTTACAACTTCCTTGTTACATTGGTGCTTTCATTGAGAGTTATGACAGAAAATACCAGCTTCAGAGACCTTACCACCCAAGTTCAAGCCCATGACCAATAGTTTTCTAATCTGGAAAGGACCCTTGACCACCGACAGCAAACATTTGAGTTATCACAGACTCAAAGGCTGGATGAATTTAACCGGCAGCTCCAAGAAGTGTTCAATCTGATCCAAAATATACAGCAGCAGATGACAACCCTAACCACCAACCCACAAGTTGGCTTACTGGGTGCCTCTCCATCCCGTTCCCCATAACCGATCCGATCTATGAAAATAGATTTCCCCGGATTCGGATCTAGAGACCTAGGACCTTGGCTGTTCGCAGTTGACAGGTACTTTCGTTACTACTAAATTCCTGATCAAGGTCGTTTGGATCTAGTATCCTTTAATTTGGACATACTTGCATCTTGCTGGTTTGAAGCACTGTTTGCACATGACCAACTACCAGATTGGCATTCGGTTGTTAGATCTATCAACCAGCGCTTTGGACCCTCTGAATTTGAGGATCCATTGGGATCTTTAGCTAAACTACAACAATCTGGACCTGTTCTTGAGTTCCAAACTGCATTTGAACTCATTGCTCGTAGAGTTCCAGATCTTACCCCTTTAATGAAAAAAAGTTTGTTTATAGCTGGACTAAAACCCCAGATTTGAAGGGCTGTGTTGGTTCGTAGACCAATTGATATGACTTCTGCTTTTGCTTTTGCAAAAATTTATGAAGATCAGTTTGCTGAATCCCGTACTACTAAACCATAGCTCTCACGCTCAAATCAACTTCCACAACCCATTTTAGCCTCACCCATTAATACAGTGCCCCCACTCATGACCAGTAAACCGAACCCAGCTTTACCACCCATTCTCATTAAAAGATTGTCACCAGCAGAAACGCAAGCTCGCCGTGAGAAAAACTTATGCTACAATTGTGATGAAACATTTGTCCGTGGACATAAATGTAAGGGAAGAGCTACCTTACTATATCTGGAAGGGACAAATGATGATCCACCTGATACATTCCCAGAGCAACAAACCGAACCTGTAGCAGAGATAACAGAAACACCATCTCAGGAGGTTTTTCATGAAATTAGTTTTAATGCTTTATTCGGGCATCAGTCCTCCAATTCATTCAGGTTGACAGGTAAAATTAATGGTCATCAAGTACAGTTGCTAGTGGATGGAGGTAGTACTCATAATTTTATTACCTCTCGTATGGCTTCCCATTTGCATTTAACTTTACATGTTGTTCCACCTTTTAAAGTTAGGGTAGGCAATAAGGATGCATTGCTATGCTCTGCCTCTTGTAATTTGGTTCCTGTGGACATTCAATCCCATTTATTTCACATAGATGTTTATGTAATTGAATTGAAAGGGGCTGATATTGTATTGGGGGTACAATAGTTATCCACCTTGGGCCCTATTGTTACGGATTATACTGCACTAACTATGTGCTTTACTCACAATAACTACAGGTGCTACTTCAAGGTGAACTAGACACGAATATCAACCACATAAGTTCATCCCAATTGCACAAACTTGTGGCTCATGACTCTATTTCTTCCTGTTTGATGTGCTTTTCTACCCAGTTGGACAACAACAGTCTGCCCATTGACAAGACTGAAACAATCCCAGGGTTGACTCACTTACTCCAAGAATTTGCAGATGTGTTTCAGGAACCCTCATCCCTTCCACCAGATCGGCTTATAACCATCATATTCATCTGCTACCCAATTCCAAACCAGTCCAAGTTCGTCCTTACCGCTACCCACACTACCAAAAGAACGAGATAGAAAAGTTTGTTACTGAAATGTTGCGCACAGGGGTGATTCAGCACATTCATTCAGCTTTCAGTTCCCCAATTTTATTGGTTAAAAAGAAGGATGGAACGTGGCATTTTTTTGTGGATTATAACGCAATTACGGTACAGGATAAGTTTCCCATCCCCATAATTGATGAATTGCTAGATGAGTTACACGGAGCCACGATTTTTTCTAAATTAGATTTGTGTTCTGGTTATCACCAGATTAGAATGCAACCTGAGGATACTCACAAGACAGCATTTCGTACACATCATGGCCACTTTGAGTTTCGCGTGATGCCATTTGGTCTGTCTAATGCTATGTAGCACCGATACGACACGCGACACGTGACACGACATCACACTCCGACACGTCAATCCTAAAAAATCATGGATTTCGACACGTTGGACACGTTTTAATATTAAATAATATTTTTAATTTATATAGTGTATATTTTATTTAATATTTAATAATTTAACAAAAAAATGAAACTAAATTAATAATACCCATCAACACGTTATAAAGATGGAAGCTTTAATAAAAAAAATAAAAACTGGGATGAGAGATATATAATATCAAATAGAGAGAACAAATCATATTAGAGAGATACAAGAGAGAATGAGATACAACAAGAGCGTAATAGGAATTGACAACAATGATGCTGAGATGATCTATTATCTACTTAAGGGGAAAAAAGACAAAAAAATAAAATTGATATAATCAGGTGGAAGCTTTATTAATATATTTTAATTTAAAAAATAAATAAATTAAAAATAAATTAAAAAATAAAAATAACCTAATTACGAAAATGCCATTTGACCGTGTCGGACACGGTCAAATTCGCGTGTCGGAATAGTCAACATGTCGAAAAAAGTCAACCGTGTGTCCGACACCGTGTCGGAGCGTGTCGGACCCGACTCTTCCTGTTTTTACAAGTGTCCGTGCTTCCTAGGTCTAATGTCTCCTCCACTTTTCATGCCACTATGAATACTATATTCTCTGATTACCTTCGATGATTTGTCGTCATATTCTTTGATGACATTTTGGTATACAGTTCTTCCCCAAAACAACACCTCACCCATTTGATGACTGTTCTCAATACTTTACGAGCTCACTCGTTGTTTGCAAAACAAGAGAAGTGTTCCTTTTGTCGTTCGAAGATCCCTTATTTGGGGCATATTATACAAGGGGGTGGTGTCTCTCCTGATCCAGACAAGTTGAAAGCTATTGTAGACTGGCCTGTGCCTACCACCACCACACAAGTAAGGGATTTTCTGGGTATCTCAGGGCACTACAGGAAATTTATAAAGCGATATGCATCTATTGCTGGCCCACTTATTGAACTACTATCCAAAAATGGGTTCAGTTGGACTACTGCGGCAGACAATGCATTTCGTGAACTTAAAGGGCATCTCATCACAGCTCCCATATTAGCACTCCCAGATTTCTCCCAACCATTTGTAGTCAAAACGGACGCGTCAGGAGTGGAAATTGGCGATGTCTTGCTACAAAATGAAAAACCATTAGCCTTTTACAGCCGCAAGTTATCACCAGCTATGCATAGATAGTCGGTGTATGTGAGAGAAATGTTTGCAATTACTTCAGCCATCAGTAAATGGCGTCAGTATCTCATTGGTTCGCCATTTACCATATGCACCACAGAAGCTTGTAAAACTTGATGAGTCAAGTCATACAAACCCCTGAGCAGCAACAATTTTTATCAAAATTGTTGGGTTTCAACTATACTATTACTTACAAGACCGACAATACCAACACGGTGGCCAAAAATCTTTCACGATTGCCTACTGGGGGTGATGCGGTTCAACCATCCCACTTCTTGTCCATTTCTGGCCCAGTACTTAATCATACCACAGTTTTAAAGTCCGAGTGCACAACAGATCACTACATTATGGAAATTTAACAGCAAATCAAAGAAATTCCTAGTTCTATGGCTGATTGGAGGCTCCGCAACGGCTTGCTCTTCCATCGCAACGACATCTACATTCCAGCCAAGTCTTCCTTGATTAACACCATTTTCTCCATGACTATCACATTTCATTTCAGGGCGGTCACTCAGGCATCCAAGCCACTCTGCACAGAATCAACAGAAATTTCACTTGGAAAGGGATTCGCAAGGACACCAAAGCATATATACAAGTTGTGAAATATTTCAGAAACTTAAACCCCCAAATCACCCCCCTCTTGGCCTCTTACAGCCTTTACAGATACCCAACACACTCTGGTCACACCTCAGTATGGATTTCATTACACACTTACCTCTATCAGGGGATACACGGCTATTCTAGTTGTCGTGGACCGATTTTCAAAAGCGACTCATTTCATTCCACTGCCTGCACACTATTCCGCCCCCAAAGTTGCTCAGCTTTTCTGGGATTTCGTAGGCAAGCTCCATGGCCTACCCGAATCCATCGTGTCCGATCGTGATCTGATCTTTCTCAGCAATTTCTGGCGCTCCTTATTCAAGCTGCAAGGTACAAAGTTGAACTTTAGTTCCAACTATCATCCTCAATCAGACGGCCAGACAGAAAGAGTTAATTGTTGTTTGGAAATTTACCTGAGAGCGTTTTCCCATCAGCACCCCTCTTCTTGGTCGAGATTTCTCAGCTTAGCCGAATATCATTACAACACCACCTTCCATTCTTCCACGGCTCTCACACCGTATCAAGCCATGTTCGGTCGCAGTCCACCAAACCTTTTGGCTTACTGTCTAGGAGCTTCAGCAAACGAGGCTGTGGAAGCTACTTTCACCGAGCGCATGTCTCTCATACACACGTTAAAAATAATTTGTTCAGATCTCAACAAATGATGAAGGCACACGCCGATAAAAAAAGAAAAGACTGGAACTTTACCTCAGGGGATTTGGTCTTTGTCCGCTTATAGCCATACCGACAACTGTCGGTTAACCGTCGCTCGTCACAGAAGCTGGCGCTACAGTATTATGGTCCTTTTGCAATAGAGGAACGCATCGGCATAATAGCGTATCGTCTTAAGCTTCCTCCAACGACACAGATCCACCCGCTGTTCCACATCTCTTTACTGAGACCATTTCGCTCGGGCCAACCTTTTAAAGTCCACTCATTTCTGAAGACGTCATCTGGAAGTCCATTGCAACACACACCGCTGGCTGTTGTCGGGTCCAGGAACATATGGCGAAAGGGTATTTTAGTACCCCCAAGTTTTGGTGCAGTGGTTAGATCTGCCTCCAGAAGACTCCACTTGGAAAGATGCAATGGATTTGGCCATGCCAGGAACCGTTACCGTTGAGAAGGAAGGACGGCAAACAGCTGAGGACTTTAACGGGTATGCACCGATAGTTGATGCATGCCAGCAATTATGCCTCAACCCGCAACAAAAGAGAAAGGGGGTAGTTCTAAAGTTGAAGAGGAACTCGTTATAAGGAAGAAAACAGTTGTAAAAGGGGATTTGAAACTTAATGGGGGTAGCTGCCAGTTATCAATGCCTCACGACACCCTACTTCCATCTTGGAACTCTATCCTAAGTGGTTATCAACTATCAACCGACCCTTCTCCACGTGCAACGACTACGATGAGCCCTACAGCGTCGGTGCAATCTCCACCACACTTCCAAGAAATTGGATCCCAGCTGGCGCCCAGTACCAACGTTGATCCAACGGTGTCTACCCTTCCACAATAATAAATCCATCGGTTCCTTCCAAACTGCGCAACAGCTGTGCACCTTTTGCTGCTACCCAAGGGACGGGTTAGGCATGTCAACAGGCTCTGGCTACTTTACCCACTCCCGAGGCTGACACGGATCAAAGACTTGCGGACAAGTCTACTTTGGATGGATGGGGTGATGTAACGGGATTATTGGATGAAGGCCCAAATAATAACAAACCTGTTAGAGCAAGGGCTACTAAGATACCAGTGTACTTCAAAGATTTCATCATGGGCTAAGCTGTATAGACGGCCCAATGGATTAGATCAGTTTATTATGCTATTTCAATTAACCACGTTTAGTTTCAAGTATTACATCCATTATATTACAAATAGCTATTTTGGGCTCAGAGGAATATATGAAAAATTCAGCAAACTTTCTTCTCTCTCTCTTTTCCTCTCTTTCTCTCTTCTCTCTCATTTCGGTTACAACTTCCCTTTTACACTCGTACAACAAACCCATCCCAATTTTGTTTTTATCAAGCTATCATCTCTTTTCTGAAAACAGCTGTCATCTCATTTTCTTTCTTTTTTAAAAAATAGCTATCGTCTCTTTATCTACTTCTTCTTCTTTGCCATAATTGCCTCATCGTCTTTTAAAAAAAAAAATAGCCATCGTCTCTTTAACAAGTTCAAGTATCAACAAGTTTAAGATGCTTCTTCTTCTTTTTATCGCCACCGTTGCCTCTGCACTGACCAGATCTCTGGCGAGACATCTGTACCACCGTGTGGCCTTCCCTGGTGGACACCATTGCCGGCCAAGTGATCTTTGCCATCCCCGGCGGCCACCGTTCTATTTTTTTCGACGTTTTTCCTTCCCTTATGTTGTTTATTTTTGACTCGGCAAGTCACCAGTTTTAGTAAAATCGACCGGTTTATTCCAATTCACTCTGAGTCACACCGATTTGTTTGCATGTCCGATCTATTACTTTACTCAGACCGGTCACATGACCGGTTTATCAGTTTGACCCGGCCAATCCGGTCCGGTTTTTATAACAATGCTTTACATAAAGGAATTTAATACAAGATTTAACTAGGAGACTTCTTGCATTGAAATATAAATATGTTTTGGATGGCCCAATCCTTCTCCTCTTGTCCACGTCAGCCCTGCTGACCCAGGGTTACCAATCCTCCCTCCTTTTTGTTCACACATGACATTTTCTCCAATGAAAGACACCAAAATGTCATACGTCGGGCAGTCCTCCCATATACCTAAATAAATGCTTCCTCTCCACAGCTATAACAACAATGATTGCCACCAGCATAGTAGGAATCACAATGTTGTTGACGTGACTCCCTTGGCACTCCCCAAAGAGAGCTGACGTGACTCGCCCTCCCATGCTAGCAAGGCTCCATCACCAAGCAAGTCATTCGATCTTTATGTGTCGTTACCCTGCCAATTTCTCAAGTCCTTACTACAACTCAACACACACACACACACACACACACACCCCCCCCAACTTACATTATCGAACATCATACATGGGACATCATTAACTAGCTTGGTCTCTACCTTTGCTGGCAACGATACCCCTATAGTGACCTCTAACCCTTCTAAGGGTATATATTGGGCTTGAAGCTCTTAACGGTACATTGACGATGTCTGTGGGAATCTGTAAACTCCAATTCTCATTCTCTTGCCAGAGATTCTAAGAAAGCCAGAAACTCCAAAACATTTCAGCCACATGCCATATAACGGTCACCACCCGAAGAACGCATCAACCCAGGGTGACCACTCCAGAAGGGCACGTCCAAGCTATCCATTCCAGCTCCCCTCCATCAATTCAGTCAGCTCCAGCCCCTTGTGCGGTTGCAACAGCTCTCCCACCAGCCCAACCCACACCCGATGTTCGCTCGCCCGCCATAGATCCACATACTTATCATACCATGGAAGAAATGTGAAGATAAATTGCCTATCTTCGTCAAGCTGCTCATGTGGGTAATCCGCCAATCATATAAGAAGCACAGGGGGAGAATTTCATCCCAGCTCCACCACCTCTCCAGTATGTCATGCCTCTATAGGTCCCAACCACTCAACAAGCAGCCTCTGTCATCCCTCAGCAAGCACTCTAACCTCAACAAATCCAACCAGTCATTGTTTATAATAACCATCGAGTGCCAATAGCCACCAGGTGCCCACATAAATCTTACACCCACCAAGCCGATGCCCCCATCCCATACCGTCATTGGCTGCAGAGATACTGTTTTATAGCCATACGATACTGGCAGATAATGCGCGCGCCCAACCTTTGGAATCCTATATGATCCTGGGTTCCTCATAACCATAGAAAGACTTTGTCGCCGTCCCTGCCCACTCGTACTCCGTTCATCATCAGCCCGACCCACAACTGCTCGCCCCTCAGCATCCAGGTCATCCAAGACAACACCCAATCGCTCGTAACACATCCACCAACCCCTTCGAGCGCAATAGATCCTTAGTCGACTCTTTTCGACTCACTCCCTACTTCTTGGCATTAAGGGACCATCCAACATCCCCACTTGTGTTAGAGATTCTGACCCGTTTGAATGGATTCGAAAGTTTGAGGCGGCGGTGACCCTCCTTGGTGAAACTGACTTTCTCATGTGCCAAATTTTGCCCATGCTGCTTGGCGGGCGAGCATTAACCTGGTACACAAACATGCCGACTGGAAGTATCTCCTCTTGGGATGACCTAGCCAATAAATTTCAGACTCAATTTGTAACAAGAAGACCAGTTGCAAAGTTTGTCCACTCACTCAAAAAGATCTGCCAGCAACCTGGAGAATCCCTCAAATCTTTCCTTGACCGCTTTGATAGAGAATCCTTGCTCGTCCACGGATTAGACCCCAAAGTCTAGTGCATATCCTCCTGTCTGGCTAAGGCAAGGAGCCTTTGCCTACGAAATAGCCCGCCATGAAGTCACTGACCTTGAATAAGTGAAGAAGAAAGCTCAAGAGTTCACAAGAATCTAAGAATACAAAGGAAACATAATAGAAGAAAACCCTGGCCATGACGTGATGAAAGGTAAAGTCAAAGAACATGGGGAAAATGATAGGAAGTTTCAGAAATCTACAACCAAATATATCGGCAACGCCCTAGGACAGACATCACATCCCCGCCCTACGCACAGTATAATGCAGACTGACTACAAGGGCGATTATAAGTCAAATGCCTCACATCATAAAGCACCAAAAGAACCTGGTAGCTATTGCAAGTTCCATCACAGCGGCTGTCATAACACCGAAGATTGTCGATTGCTTAGAGAAGTGATTGATGAACTAATCAAAGAAGGGGTGTCCAGAAAATTCAACAACACCTCCCACCGGGACACTGATGAAATTTGGAGACATCTCCTTGAGCGAAGCCCATTGTCGAATAACAGAAGAGAAAGAAGAACTGAATACAGACCCTGCCGTGATTATGACAAGAAAAAAGAGACGTCCAGAGCACACAGGCAGAAGCTAAAGCCCGCCAACAAAGATGGTCGAGAGAGCGAATGTTCTTTCATTTTCAAACATGGTTTCATTAACATTATATATGGAGGCTTGGGCAGAGGAGGTCAAAACGCAAATGCCAGAAAGAGGTACCTCAAACAATGTTTGGCGGTCTTCGAACGACCCATCGCCGAAGGCAGAGAGATCAGCAGGCGCCCAAAAAATAAAAAATTGTATAGGATAGTGATGAGCTTGACGAGATTATCCCCAGGTATAATAACCCCCTTGTCATCCAAGCTATAATCGCCAACTTTGGGGTCAACTGGGTATTTGTTGATCACGGTAGTTTGAGTGATATACTATTCTTACCTTGTCTCAAAGCTTTATGTTACAGCACCAAAGATTTGAAACCAGTTATTGGGGAGCTATCAGGCTTCAATGCAGCTTTCACAAAGCCGCTCAACATGATTGATTTACGGCCCTTGCTCGGGATGCCAACCACTTCCAGATCCGCAGACATATAATTCCTAGTACTTGATACTCCCTCTGCTTATAATTTCATCCCGGGCCTTCGAATGTTTTCCGCCTTTGAAGACAACATTTCCCATCCCCACCTAGCGTTGAAGTTCATAGCAAAGAACAACAAGGTGGAAACAGTCATAGGAGACCAAACCATGGCCAGAAGTTGCTACAATATAAGCCTCTACCCAACATCAACTGTTACGTTCCAAGACAAGGGCCAACCTCAAAAACAAAATTGTGACCAACCAGAGAGCTCTAACAAGAAGGAGAATAATCAGGAACATTGTTTCTTGTTAGAGTTCGATGCTAGAGATGACCCACGCGCTGAATATTCAAGACTTACTCTTGATGGAGCACTGGAACACATCATTATGGGTGACACTGACGAGCAGACAACAACCATTAGGGCGACCATAACCCCAGAGTTGAAAGGAAGGTTAATCAAGCTGCTTAGAGATAATAAGGATTTCTTTGCCTGGAAACCATCCGATATGCCCGACATTGACCTAGAAGTCTGCTTTCATAGGTTGTCTGTTGACCTTGAAGCAAAACCTGTCGCCCAGAAGAAAAGGAAGTTTGGCCCTGATGCCAGAAAATCATTTATGCGTAAATAAACTCTATGATGTCGGTTTTATCAGAGAAATAAACTAAACCACTTGGCTAGCCAACCCAGGGCTAATAAAAAAGCCCAGTGGGGCGTGGAGGATGTGTGTAGACTACACATACCTGAACAAGGTATGCTCCAAAGATGCCTATCATTCCCCAAGTATTGACCAACTCGTTAACAGTGCTTCAGGTTTCAAAATGTTATCCCTTAAGGATGCATATTCCGGCTACAACTAAATCCTGTTGCTCAAAAAGGACGACGACAAGACTACATTCATCACACAAAATGCAAACTATTGCTACAAAGTCTCGATCAAATGAAGACTACCTCCAGCACCTTAAAAAAGTATTCAACCGGTTGAGAAAGTATAACATGAGGCTAAATCCCAGCAAATGTGCGTCTAGGGTACCAGTCGGGAAATTCCTTGGTTTTACTTTAACTGAGAGAGGCATTGAAGTCAACCCTGATAAGTGCAAGACAGTCTTAGAAATGAGAAGTCCCCAAATAGTCAAAGAGGTATAACAGCTGACAAACGTGGTTTGAAGCTGAGCTAGTCGCCACTATAAATTCCAAACGAGTGAGGAAATTCTTTTAGAACAACGTGGTTTGCCGTTTTGGCATCCCCGAAGAAGTGATTACATATAATGGCACCCAGTTCACAAACGCCAAATTTAGAGAGCTAATGGCAAACCTCCAGATCAAGCATCGCTTCGCCACCATGGAACACCCCCAGTCTAATGGATTGGTAGAGTTAGCCAATAAAATGCTTTCTTGAGTAATTCAGAAGAGATTATAGGCACACAAAAAAGCATGGGTAGAAAACCTAGATAATGTTCTATGGGGCTACAGAACTACCGCTTAATCTAGCATTAAAGAGACACCCTTCAGGTTAACTTACGGAGCGGAGGCCATGATTCCAGTCGAGATCGTTGAACCCTCCTAGAGGAGAGAGCACGTAACTGAAATAACTAACAAAATCTTAAAGAAGCACTTGACCTCTTAAGTGAGCTATGTGAAGAAGCTAGACTAGTTAAACACTCCTCCAAAGAAAGATTTGTCGCCCGCTACAACAAGAAGGTCATCCCAATAAATTTTGAAGAAAAAGATTATAACACCTCATAAACTTAAATGTGTATTTTATAGTATAATGTGAAATGAAAATTGATGGATTAGTGAAAATCCGAGAATTATGGCCAAAATGGGCAAAAAGGGCAAAATAGTAATTGACCAGCCATGTATTCTGAGGCATAAAAATTGAGTTAGAGATTTCATATGACAAAAATAATGCTGGAAATGGAATCAGGGCGGAAAATTGAGTGAGTAGGCAAATTTGTGAAAAAGTGATGAATAGTGACTTTTTAAGTGTAAGATACTGCGGTATGAGTGTACCGATAAGTGTGAAATTTTTATCAATATTTTTAGGAAATAAAAATATGTCATGGACCAGAAAAATATGTAGATTAAGAAATTATGATCAGAATTTTTATTGGGATTAAAGTCAGATCGCGTGTGGGACCCGCGGGACCAAAACCCACTTGGCCCCAACACCTTTCCCCACGCCTTTTCTTCTTCTTTTCTTCTTTTTCCCGTGCGTTTCCTCCATTTGAAGAACAAGAACCCATTTCATCTCTCTTCTCCACCATTTCTTCATTTCTCCACCAAATCACTTGGTTTTAGTGTTGAAATCTATTGTAAACAACCTTCTAAAGCCATTGGTGATACTCCCAAGCCTTGAAATCGTCTCCTTGCTGCATTTTTGGACAAACTCAGATCCGAACCTTGGAGGTTTTTGGGTGTTTTTGGAGTTTTTGATCTTCCTTTGGATTAGTGAAGCCTTGGTAGTGTGTCTACCATAAATTGTGAGTATATTTGTGGTATCTTTATGTTTGTTTTTGTAGATCTAAAAATTTATGCACTAAGTCTTTAATCTTAGATGTGTGATGATAGAGAGCCCAAATGGAAAAATGCTATTAGATGAAAATGCCTTAGAATGATGCTTGTGAGCTAGAAATGCTATGATAAATTTTGGTGAAAAAGTTAGATTTTTAACTTAGGAAAATTTGTGGAAATTTCATGAAATTTGAGGTTTGGTGTAATTTGGAATTGTTGATCGTTGTAGGGTGCCTCACACGGACGTGATTGTGAAAGATTGATTTGGAGCATATGTGTGGAACGGATTTGTTAGTGTTGAGGTAAACCCTTGGAACTGGGGTTTAATCCCTTGTGTGCTCCACCACACCTAGTGGAAGGTTGTGGTTGGATTTTGTGTTTATGGCATTGTCTGATTATGTGTTTGTATGCCATATTGCTTGAATTGTGTGAAAATTGTTTGGTCACTGGCCAGTTGACGTGTGTTGGTTTGGACATCCGCTGGATAATTCCATTGGGAATGCCAGTTGGGTTTTGCCGTGGGGTCGACTCTAGGAGCGACACCAGGATGATCCAAACGCGGGACTTCCGCTGGATAGGGCTCATGAGGAGTTCCAGTTGGGTTTTGCCATGGATTCTTCTCAACCATGGGAGAGGCGCCAGGAATGTCTCGGGAGTTATATGATGGAGTCCTTGAACGTAAATCCAATTGTGGATGTTCTCGGTTTGTCTCCAGTGGTTGGTGATATTGTATGTCATGCATATTATATGATGTTATATTTGCACATTGAGTGAGCCATGGAGTGGAGAAAGCCTCTAGCTCCATTGGTTTACTGAGATATATTTGTATATCTCACCCCGTGTTTGGGGGACCACATTTCAGGGCATTATGAGCCGGGAGAAGCTTCGGGCAAGAAGCCCGCTTAGTGGACAGCGGATTGCATTCGGTGCATGAGCTTGCATGACATTTTGGAGGAGACTATGGAGTGCACATAGCGTGCCATTTAGTATTTTGAGACTTAGGTCATGAACATATTGCATGATGTTATTTCCATGTTTTTGTAGTGTTCATAATTATGTTCTAAGTCTTGTTTATCGCCTATGATTCATGCCATGGATAAATTGTATATTTTGAGTGAGCATGAGACTTGTCCATTGCCACATTTCTTGTATTTGAAGCCTTGGCATCCTTGTTGTAAAATGGCCATGATCTTAAAGACTTTGTAAATGATGCATGATTGAATGAAAATGCATGATGGAAGGGCCTAGAGCCTACATTAGGGTATGTATAAGTGTTGTGTGGAGTATTAAGGTGTTAGGAATGGATTACATAACTCTTTTTGGACTGAAAATGTTGTAATCTGTCATTTTTACTGCATAGTAATCGATTACCCAAGCATGGTAATCGATTACCATGCAACAGGGGACGAAATAAATGCTATTGTCTGCCTGGTAATCGATTACCAGAGGCTTGGTAATCGATTACCAAGTGGAGTAATCGATTACCCAAGCTTGGTAATCGATTACCAGAGAACAGGGGATGAAAAATTGGCTACTGCCTCATTTTTAACTGGTGGTAATCGATTACCACCCACTGGTAATCGATTACCACAGTGTAAATTTTGAAAATTCAGGTTTTCCAAATGGTGCGCGGTTTGAAACCACGCGTAGCTAATGTAAAGGACTATAACATGGTAAGATGTGAGAGTAAGATGATGAGTTTAAATGAGTTGAATAAAAATAAAGATTAGTGATGTTAGTAAACTGAATGATTCCGCGAATTGCATTTACAATTATAGTTTTGTTTTAATTGATTACAGAAAAGGTTATTGTTATGAAAAGGAATATGATAAATGAAAAAAAAAGTTGCCCGTAATTTAATTAACCCAATTACTGTGATTGTAACTGCGCTTAATATCATAATCAATGTTAACAATACCGGTACGTAACGGGCTGTTACAAAGATCTTGTACTCTGGCAGGCCTACATCGGGAACAAGAACGCCTGCAAAGGGAAACTCGCCCCCAATTGGGAAGGACACTATTGAATCGCCAATAGGTTAGGATGAGGTGCCTATGCCCTAGAAACCATAGATGGCAGCGCGATCCCAAAGGCATGGTGTAACATCCCGTTGTACACCGGTATTGTTAACATTAATTATGATATTAAGCGCAGTTACAATCACAACAATTCATTTATAAAAATGCGAGGAAACTTTTTCCGTTTTATTACGCAAGCATTTAAAACAATAATAAAGCGTAATAAATTAAAACTGTGACCGTAACTGTAAACTCTTCGCAGAATAATTATTTAAACTACTGTTATATCATGTAGTACTTCCCTGAAGATGTTTTATCACAAACATCTTTATTCATTCTTTTGTGTTTCATTTCATTGTTGAAAAATTGTTCTTTATCTTACATATTCATTTCTTGTTTATAAAGATTCTTGAAAATCATTTTTTGCAAAAGAAAATGCCATTTTTTAAAAGATTTGCAATTTCCAATTTGCCCCTATTGTTGTTACATTCCTAACAAAAATAGCCTATCTAACCATCAAGAAAGGTGCACACCCTGAAAAATAGTTTTGGAAATAACCTTGAAGAGGGAAAACAACCAGGATGCAAATCAAGAAAAGACCCTAAAAAAGGGTGACACGACGACATTAACTTCCTAAAAAGGGAAATGATGCAACAAGATCCATACAAAATCTTGGAGAAGGTCGTAGGAAAGATAACCTGAAGAAAGACATATTTTAAGCAAAATGTGTGGAGAAAAACCCATATAATAACTTATTCAGCTTTAATGTCAAGTTTTCACTTCTCCGGTCAAAATCCTGATTCTATAAATGAAAGTTAAACCTAGAAGCACATAAAGTCGAAGTGGTGAAAACTTTGTCCACAAGATAACACATAATTTTAAATTGAGATAACAAGATGTAATGAAAAATCTAAATTATAATAACATTAAATTAAAATTTAAAAACTTATGAAAGATATAATAAGTTTTCTACTCTTGATCACTTAGTCGCCTTATGAATAACCAAGGCCTTTAGTTTAAGTTTCTGAAACTTCTCAATAAACTATAATATCCTTTATTTACCCAAAATTCTTCAAAAATATATTTCCGATATCCTTATTTAGCTTCAATATTTTTAAAATATAATATACACTAATCTAACTTCCTACACACCATGTAACTACAAAATTTCTTAGTTCACAATTTTGACAATGTAACAAATAAAAAGAAAAGATCGTAACGACCCGAAATTTAAAAATTAAAATAATGGAGTCGCCACCAATTTTATTTACTTTGAAAAAATTGGAAAACCTTTTATTGCAAACTAGTCTTTAAAATTATAGAGCAAAGGTTCGGGAGTCTAATCATGCGCAGGGAAGGGTGAAAACTTAATCTCATTGCACCACTGACACATCCATTTAAAAACGGTTACCTTAAATTAATTGTGCGAATTATTAATAGCTTTTTAAAAATATTTTCTATTTTCCCCTAAAATATAAATATGATTAAGAAGAGAAATAATTTATTAAACTTGATTTTAACTTGACAGAAATGGTTCCGCACCGCAGTATCCTCCGGTGCAGTGAAGAATTCAAAGCTACGTCGTTAATTTGTTTCCATGTTCATTGAATTTAATTTTTTAAATTTTTTTTAAAGAAAATCATTGGAAAGTTTAGGGTTTAATGATTTATATTGATTTCAATAATTTTTATTTTTATTAGTATAAATTTTGAATCACCAAGCCGTCACAACTAAAATGATCCAAAAGATTATGGGATTAACAAGATTTCTCAACTCAGCTAATCCTCTTAAAAATAAATTTGACATTTATTATTTTTCATTATATATTTTATAATAAATTTGAATCACTAAGCCGTCACGGCTAAAATGATTCAAAAGATTATGGGATTAACAAACCGTCACGTTCAAATTATCCCTTTAATAAAAATCTTAATGTTATAAGTTTTATTTTTATAAATTTTTAGATAAATTTTGAATCACCAAGTCGTCACGGCCAAAATGAACCAAAATAAAATACGTGGAGTTAACAAAATATCACGGTTAAATTTCCCCTTAAAACTGGTACCAAATTATACCGTAAATAATCTAAACCGAATAACGTTATTTTTTTATTTGAAAGAAATTTTTTTGCCATATCCTATTTTTTGTTTTTTACTTATTTTTAATAATAAAAGCATTTAAGTTTGAATTGTTTATTACGATTTATTTCAAAGAAACACTACTGTTTTCATAAGCAATCATACGAAATTTAAGCAAATGATAACGAGATGGTCAGAATACTTTAGAGTCTTGTTACTTCCTTTATTGTATTTTTCTTTAGGTTTTTAATTCCTTTTTTTTTTAAAAAAAAAAAAGAAGAAGAAACAAAACATCCAACTTTCAAAAATCTGAAATGTACTTTCCATTTATTTTTACTTAGAAAGAAATTTTGTACTTTTTGTATTATTATTATGACGTATTCACACTCTATAGACACTTGTGAAAGACGACTTACACTCACAGTGACCTGGGTTGTTTTCTTGGATTGTTTGTAGTGGAAAATGAACAATGAGGAAGATATTAATTTTTGGACAGACAGGTGGACACAGCTAGAACTCCCCATCAGAGACTACTGTCTTTCAATTAATCCCACTGCGAGCTTGGAGGGCAAGGTGGTTGATATGGTGAATTTAAACACCGGTGGCTGGCAGCAAGAATCCCCCCTAAGTTTGCTTCTTATAGAAATTATTAACCACTAGGGGCGTCAATATAGGTTATGACACGTGGGTTGACTCGCGACACGACACGAAAACTCGTATTTGGGTTGTCCCGTAAAAAAAATCGCACTGTGTTCGTGTTAGAAAAAATGACACGTAAAAAATTCATGTCGTGTTGAGGTATTCGTGTTCGTGTCGACCCATATTTTTTGTATTTATTTTTTAAATTTTTCTTAATTTTGAACCATTTTTTTTATTTTTTTTTGTCGATTACCGTTTTGATACCTATTTTGCGTGTTATTCGTGTCGTGTCGTGTCAACCATCCATTTTTTTATTTATTTTATTTTAACTTTTTCTTAATTTTGAACCCTTTTTTTTTGTTAATTACCGTTTTGATACCTATTTTATTATTAAAATAAATAAAGAGAAGAAGATTCAAAACTTGATTTCCCATCCATATTCACATACACAGTAACACGCTATTACAAGCTCACAAATGAATATTTAAAGATGGGTGCTACGAAACTTTGAAAAAATGGCTATGGTGTGGAGGTTTTTCAACAATGGTGAATGGTTCATTGTTTTTCAACAATGGTGACCCCCGTGCAGTGAAGTCCTCCTTGTTCTCTTATATTTTCCACCTTCGGATCATACCCTCTTCCCCTTTGTTTATATAGTCCATCATCAACATAGTTTTTTTCTTTGCCTAACGTGATTTCTTGACTCCCTCTACTCCATCCCATTGGTGGTTAGACATGCTGCTCTTCCTTTGTGCAGCAGAGATAGCATTGACCCATCCTCTTTGGTATTTGTTCTTCAAGGTGCTTTATTTAGGTTTCAAATGCTGGCCTCTCTTTGGCATAATTTTGTTTCCCAGCTTTAAACACTTTTTTTTTGGTATTGCAGCACTGCATCCGCGAGTGCAAGGCTTTGACAGTAGGGAGCAAGAGTCATTTTCAACATGCTATGCTTCGATCACTCACTCTGTTGTTGTTTTTTTTTTTTCTGAAAAATATAAAAGAAATATTATCTCTCTTTTTTGGTCATTTTTAAATATTTGAGATAAAATATGGTGTTCACAAAGACTTCTACACTAATCAAATGAAAATTAAATCTAGAAACACATTAAGTTGAAGTGGTTAAAACTTCATGCAAAACATAAAACATAATTTTAAACCAAGATGACAGGATGTATAAGAAAGTCTAAATTACTAAAAAATTAAATTAAAGCTTTTAAAGCTTATGTAAAATGTAATAAATTGCTAACTCATGATCACTTAATTGCCTTATAAATAAGGGAAAAAACATGTAATTTAAAAGGATGTAATATTGTGTCATTTTAAATGAAAGAGAAAAATAAATCATGAAGAGAGAGTAGACAAAAATAAAATAAAAATATAAACATATGGATCCCACCTTTTGGTGAAAGTAAAATGATACAAGTTATATCATTTAAAAGGACAAATACTTTTTCCTATAAATAACTAAGGTCTTTAGTTTAATTTTTCCAAAACTTCTAAAAAAAGTATGGTATACTTAGTCAAAATTCTTCTAAGCTAATATAGTAATAGGATTTTATTAATGTTATGTTACATAATTTAACTTTTGTTTCCAACACTCATAATAAAAGGGAGAGAGAAAGTAGAATGATAAAAGAGAAAGAAAAACATATGAATCCACCTCTTTAATGTGTATGTAGAAAAATAAAATTGTGTTATATTACATGATAAACATAAAACTATAATAATATGTTCAAATATATTATTACGATATCCTTATTAAGCTTCAATATTTTTAAAATATAATATACATTAATCTAAACTTCCTACTCACTATTCAAATTTAACTGAAAAATTTCTAACTTATTATATGTAACAACTAAGAAGAAAAGACTAGCAGAAGTCTATCACTTACGTGAAGTTTTTATTTTTTATTTTTTTTCCTTTGTCTTAAAATATACATATGGCATTTTGCGGATGATTTTTGTAATTTTGAAATAAAATAACATTGAAGAGGTACTTGGGATATGCCGAAGCATATTCTGAGTTCTTAGCCTACATCATAAACAGGTATTTGGGCTTAGCCAGTATAATAATGACACATGGGTGTAATTATTATAGAGTACATATCGACAACCGACAGATAACAAAAGTTAAAACTTTAGACAGATTGTTAAATTTATGTAGTACCATTTTTCAAACAATAATTGAAGAGAGAGAGAGCCTGTTAGCATTTCCACCAATAAGAATTTTCTGAAATATATCTAATCTTTATGACCGCATGACCAAGTCAATTTCATTTGCTAAGAAATTACCAGCACCTCACTATATGCTTAATAATAGAAGATACAAAGTCTGTAACCATTTTCTTTCTTGTAATCTATACTCTCTGCAAGAATCTTGAGATCATGGCTGGAGCTCTTGTTGGTGGTGCTTTTCTATCTGGTTTTGTTAATGTTGTTTTTGATAGACTCTCTTCACCTGAGTTTGTTCGCTTGGTACAAGGAAAGAAGCTTGACCAAGAGTTGATTGAAAGATTGAAGACTGCTTTGTGTGCCGCTGAAGCTGTGCTTATTGACGCAGAGAAGAAGCAAATCAATAACTCAAGTGTCAAGAACTGGCTCAATTCTCTCAAAGATGCTGTCTATGATGCTGATGACTTACTTGACCATGTTTTCACCAAAGCTGCAACTGCTACTCAAACGGAGGTAAGTAACTTTTGGCCTCGCTTCTTCAATTTCCAAGATAGGGAGATTGCAAAGGAGATGGAAAAGATTGTTAGAAGAATAGAAGATATTGAAAAGCGCAAGTACATCCTTGGTCTTGAAAAGATTCCATTGGATAACTTGTCGTGGAGAACATCAACATCTCTGGTAAAAGGGAATGTATATGGCAGGGAAAATGACAAAGATGCCATAATCAAAATATTAAATGACAGTAGTGAAGAGAAGATATCTGTGATCCCTATTGTTGGCATGGGTGGGGTTGGAAAAACCACTTTAGCCCAATGGGTGTTCAATGATGCAAAATTGATGGAGGGCTTTGATAAAGCATGGGTTTGTGTGTCTGAAGAATCTGATGTTGCTAACATTACGAAGTCAGTAATAGAGCAACTTACTCATAGTGCTTGTGATTTGAAGGATTTAAATTTACTTCAACTTGCTTTGAAGGGAAAGCTGACGGGAAAGAAATTCTTTGTTGTTTTGGATGATGTTTGGAATATTGATAGTCATGGTTGGAACATTCTTAAAGCTCCTTTTCAATGTGGAATGACGGGAAGTAAAATTCTTGTAACAACTCGTATTGAAGAGATTGCTTCAGTAGTCCAAACTTGTCCACCTTACCATTTGCATGAGTTGTCTGATGAAGATTGTTGGTCACTGTTTGCAAAGAATGCATGTTTTCCAGAATCTAATGGCGATTCAACTCTAGAAAAAATTGGCAGAGAGATTGTTAAAAGGTGTAAGGGATTGCCTTTAGCTGTAGAAACCCTTGGTGGTCTCTTGAGAAGAAGTCATGATGTCAAGAACTGGAATTCTGTTTTGGCAAGTGAAATTTGGGAACTTCCTACAAAGGATAGTAAAATCATTCCAGCATTGAGAATAAGTTACCACCATCTGCCTCCACATTTAAAGCGTTGTTTTGCTTATTGTTCATTGTATCCCAAGGATTATGAATTTGATAAAGTTGATTTAATCTTATTATGGATGGCAGAAGATCTTTTAGGCCTACCAATGACAGGAGAGACATTGGAAGAAGTTGGTTACCGGTGTTTTGATGATTTAGCTTCCAGGTCATTTTTCAAACAATTTTACGAGCATTTTGTGATGCACGACCTGATGCATGACTTAGCAATATCGGTTGCTGGGGACTTCTATTTTAGATTAGAAGAACTTGGGAAAGCGGACAACATTAAAAGTCAGACCCGTCATTTGTCATATGGAGGACGGCTGAGTCATCCCATGCCTCAAAGTTTTGTTGCCATTGATAAATTAAAATCTTTGAGGACTTTTCTGCCAATCGATTTCTCAATTCCTTCGTTCAGCTCTAAAAGTGCAGCATTCATCATATTATCGAAGTTTAAGAACCTAAGAACCTTGTCTTTTGTATGCTTTTATGAGCTTGATGCATTGCCTGATTCAATAGGTGAATTGATCCATCTGCGTTATTTGGATCTCTCTTTCACAAGTATCAAAGCATTGCCAGAATCATTGAGTAAAATGTACAATCTACAGACGTTGAAGCTGCGTGGTTGTCAAAACTTGACCATGCTGCCAAGTGATATGCAAAATCTTGTGAACTTGCGACATCTTGATATTAGAAGAACTCGTTTAAAAGAGATGCCTCGAGGAATGAGCAAGTTAAAACATTTGCAGCTTTTGAGTGACTTTGTTGTGGGCGAGCATGAAGAGAACGGGATAAAGGAATTAGGTGCACTTTCAAATCTTCATGGATCAATTTGGATTAAGAAATTGGAGAATGTTACTAATAGCGGTGAAGCAGGAGAGGCAAGGATAATGGATAAGACCCACATTGAAGATTTGATCTTGGAGTGGTCTTCAGGTGGTGATATGGTTACAATCTCGTCGAACACCGAAAGAGAAATATTTGACAAGTTACAACCTCACAGAGGCCTGAAAAAGCTCACGATTATGAGGTACAGGGGTACTAGATTTCCGGATTGGGTAGGACATTCATCGTACCACAATATAACTCGTGTGAGACTTGAGTCTTGTAGCAATTGTTATACGCTCCCTTCACTTGGACAACTACCCTCCCTAAAGTCTTTAGAGATTGATGGTTTTGATAGGCTGGTGGAAATTATTGGTGGTGAGTTTTCGAAGAATGATAATGATGATTCTTGTTTGGCAACACCCTTTCCGTCCTTGGAGACTCTGTCATTTCGTAGAATGCCTTGTTGGGAGGTGTGGGGTTCACATGAGTCTCATGCTTTTCCTCAACTTAAAACGCTTCAAATAAGTGAATGTAGGAGCTTCAGGGGAGATCTCCCTAGTCACCTTCCTGCTTTAGAAACACTCGAGATTGAAAGATGCCAGCAGCTTGTTTCTTCTCTCCCAAGTGCTCCTGCAATTCGGGAATTAACGATACTTGAAAGCAATGAAGTAAGGTTGCAAGAGTTACCCATATCACTGCAGTCTCTATCAATTGGAGGATCTGAGCTGGTAGAGTCCGTGTTTGGAGCCATGGCCATCACCCAACCAACTTGTCTTCATTCTTTGAGCATCTCAGATTGTTCCTCTGTCTTATCATTTCCTGGGGATTGTTTACCACAATGTTTGAAAAATCTGGTTTTCCGAAATTGCGAAAAACTGGAATTTCCAAGGCAAACCGAGTTACTTGAGTCACTGGAAATAGAGAACAGCTGCGATTCAGTCACATGCTGCCCGTTGGAGACCTTTCCTAATCTCAAGCGTCTGACAATTAAAAAGTGTGAAAATATGGAATCTCTTTCGGTGTCACAGTCACAGGTTTCTAATCTTCAAGAACTTGTCATCAATGGATGCCCCAATCTTGTATGTTTTCCGAGAGAAGGATTTGCTGCGCCCAGCATGACTTATTTCAGGCTCTCAGATTGCAACAAGTTGAAGTCATTGCCATGTCACATGAATACTCTTCTCCCAAAGTTAAATGAACTGTATATAAGAAATTGCCCAGAAATTGATTCGTTTCCGGAAGGGGGTCTGCCGCCTAACTTGACAACACTTGAGATCTCCAATTGCGAGAAACTAATGAGCGGCATATCATCGATGGGCATGCATCAGGGTCTCACTCATCTTTGGATTTCATCATGTGAGAGTGTCAAGTCATTCCCGAAGGAGGGTTTTCTGCCTCAGCTTCCCTCGCTCAGGACTCTGCAACTGTCTCAGTTTGAAAATATGGAGACGTTGAACTGCAAGGAGCTTCTCCACCTCACCTCCCTTCAACAATTAACAATTGGTAATTGTCCCAAGCTGGATAATATGGCGGGGGAAAGGCTGCCTCCCTCTCTCATAAATCTCGAAATCTATGGAAGTCCTTTGCTGGAAGAACGGTGCAATACAAAGCACCCGCTAATTTGGCCCAAAATTTCCCACATCCCCGGCATTCGAGTTAACAGGAGATGGGTTTCGTGACGTGTGATTCTCAACAGGTAATTCTGATGTTGTGCAACTTCATGTCTATTTGTTTTCTCTCTCTATTTCATTAAGAATGCCATCACGATCTTACTCGTGCTTTAACAACCTGTTCATCCTCGCATGACTACATGAAGTTTTGTTGTTTGCTTCAACAAAATCCGGTGCTAATAACATTTATATATAATGGGTTTTTAATTACTACATTTCAATTTCACCGTATTTTAAATTCTCTAAAATTTTAAAATACATCATCCAAAGATAAACCTTTCTTTTTCCTAATTTAGATGTGTTGGCTTATTTGCATAACTATACTGCAGTTCTCTAAGGATTACTTATATGCTTCCATAGCATGAACTCTGTATTAATTAGGATATAAATTCTATGATACATGGAGAGTCATTCAAATAATATTTTGTGGAAAAACTTTTTATACAGTTTTTTACTGATTAATGGATTGTTTCTTATCGTGGGCCAGCTATCCCAAAGCTTAAGCTATTGCGGGAAAACACATGAATCGTTTTATATCTTTTCCTTTTCCTTTTTTCTATATAGGGATATCAAAACGGCTAACTTGCTTGCTGATCGTGCTAGAAATGTCAATTGCTGGCTTTGGTTTTGCCAATCATGTTAGTTTTTAAACATTTGGTTTATCATTTTATTGTAGTTTTGAGAGACAAGCAGATAATTTTACTATTCTTATTCCTTCACAGAGAGGATGGTGCTTTAACTAAACTGATTATTTTTGTATTTTACATTATATTGTCATTTCTTTTGTTGGAAAGTTGAAAGATTCGTGGTGAAGGAACCAACATCACAACTACAAGCTTTAAATTATATTTGATATTGTGTTAATATTTTGTGAACATTATATATGATTAGTGATGTTCTTTTCGTTGCCATTTGCATGACTTTCAGGCTGTTTGAAAAGCTCTCTTAAGGGCACATGTAGGAGGTCACCTTAAGGGGAACACATTCATGTTCTTGTCTTTGTCCACTATGCTATGTCTCTGCGGTGCTTTATTCAGGCCGATAAACACATTGAATTTATATAGACTGCAGAGTAAGATTATGTCAAGCCTGAACAGCTTCTGGAACCTGAAATGGTACTACTACCTTTGCCACTTTTGGGTCAAAAGGTATTTTCCGTAATGTGTTGTCATTGCGTATGGAGGGATGTGTTTCTTTTCCTTACTTAATTGTCCTCATGCTACAGGCTGGTAAAATACTTCTGCTGATTACCAGCTCAGACTATCATTATATGGAAGAAATGATGCAGCATTCATTCAATAGATTCCTTCCTTACCAATGATATGGGGTGCTGAGACCTATTTTGCATTGTAAGTTCTAGAGCATTATTTCTACAGTATCTTTATTGTTGAAGAAAATTAAAAAAAAAAAAAAGTTTCCTCTTGACATTGGACGAATGAGAAATACTCCATATCCTATCCTGCCCTAAATTGACAACGGCATCTTCATCTGAACTAAACCTTGCATAAATGGATGTGACTCTTGTTTATGGTTAGGTAATTGTCTCAGCAAGGAAACCATAATTCTCCCAAACATCACACCCCATGTATGAAGGGAAGGTCTTATTCGCCCCGTCAAGGCTCAAAATGGTAATTGGCGCTCTTTCTGTTCCACATATTATGACTCATTTGCTTTTACAAGAAGTTTAAGATGATTCTTATGTTCAAATTAAGAACATCACATATTTCTACGTAATTCTATTTAATAGTTTAATATATAGATCAATAGTGTTATTTTGAATACTAGTTCTCTAAGGAATATTCATATGCTTGCATAGCATGAGCTCGGGAATAGATGTATAGTCATTCATATAATATTCTATGGAAAAACTTTTTAATACAGTTTATTACTGATAAATTGATTGTTTTTTGTTGTGAACGAGATTAAACTATTGGATGAACTCACATGAATGTTTATATCTAAATTAATACAGTTTATTACTGATAAATTGACAGTTTATTACTGATAATGTAAGTTCTGGTACATTATCCTATCTTGCCCTAAATTAAGAACCAGGTGTTCTGAAATAAACCTTGCATAAATGGATGCGGCTCTTGTTCATGGTTAGGTAATTGTCTCAACAAGGATGCAATAATTCTCCCAAACATCACACCCCATGTATTAAGGTGGGTCTTATCCCATCAATGCTCAAGATGGTAATAGGCACTCACTGTTTCATTTTCTTTTACAAGAAGTTGAAGATGATTCTTATGCTCTAATAAAGAACATCACATATTTCTACATAATTCTATTTAATAGTTTAATATATCAGATCAAGAGTGTTATTTTGAATACTGGTCCTATCTTTTTTGAATTAAAAAGAAAAAGTAAGAACAGATGAGAAAAGAGTAAAGAATGTACTTGTGTTCAAAAATGAGAAACAAGTTTTTAGACTTCCCATAATGAAAAGCAAGCCTTAAAAATTAGGACAGAGGGAACATTCTACATTTCTACTACTTTACATTTGAAACAGGATTTGTATCTATATTTTGACATTCTCTATCTCAAATACATGTGTCACCGATAACCTTTTGATATGCTTCTACCCCTGCTTTACAAAAATAGGAATGGTGGATTGGTTAGTCACATATTTTAGGCATGTTTGCTAATAATAGTCTGCAATCCACCTATGCAAAGAATGAAAGCATGGATGACCTTTTATGATGTTTTAATATTTATCAAGCTCTGTACCCAAAATATATATAATAATCAAGCTCTTAGTTCCACATATTTTAGCATCAATCATATGTAATCATTGAATTGTTTTCTATTGTATTTTTCATGATAATATATTGCCAAAATGTGAGTTGACACTTTATAACTTTTAATACCACTTGGGTAACCACCATGTTAGTTTTCACTTTTCACACAGCCTAATTCAGATGCTAATTTTACTTGATTTTCTACATGCATCGACTTTATGATGTGCTATACATAGGTTATCTTTTTAGGTGATTTAATTATCTACTTCTGTACATTTGTTACCATCTTCTGCAGCCGGTTTGTAAGCTGGGAGCAGGGTATAGGTGGTTGGAAATCCAAAAATATGCGTGGAGATGAAATATTAAATATGGATGATCACATTCACACTCATGCCAGTCATTCCAAAGTCCATTTGTGATGGCAAAGAGGTTTCTGATTTTGGTTTCAAGTAAGTGTTATCAGTTTGTACAAGCGTCACTCAATTTTCTGATAATATAAAGTTTAACTTTGTCCTCTCTAGAATTTCATTTTTCTGTTTAGTTGGTAAAAATGATATTATTGCTTGTTTTGAGAAAGAAAAAAAATTATATGTCTGTTTGTTAACTTGAAGACTGAATGGCATTTTTGCCTTTAGCAATTCCTTTTGTTGAACCATATGTGCTGTATACAGCAAATAAGGTGCTTCCACTCGTTTCCAATCTGAAAATTTCCTTGTGCTTTGTCCAATGTCAAATACAGGTGCTTTTAACAGAATATGTCCTTCCTTGTTCAGAAAGGCTAGAAATCCACAAGTTTTTATTTTGTTTCTTTTAAAACAATCTATTGTCAAATACTACTTTTTTGACTTTTTGTTTGGGAAGAAATTGTTGATTCAGTATGGTTTTTGATTGTTTGGTGTCTTGTTTATTTCTTCCTTTTTCTTGTTTGCATATAGGGATATCAAAGTGGCTAATTTGCTTGTCGATCTTGCTGGAAAATGTCAAGCTTGCTAGCATTGACTTTGCAAATCATGTGAGCTCTTAAACTTCTTGTCTAGTTTAATGAAGAGTTTTACTGTTTACACTCCATGAAGAGGATGGTGATTTCTCTAAACTGATTATTTGAATTTTACATTTTTGTTGTCATATCTTTTGGTGTAGTGTTGAAAGATTCACGGGGAAGGAATTGGCATCAAAACTAGGAGCTTTCGCAATTAAAGGCTCAAATTATTGTTCTGTAAGTTCCTTTATGCGAGTTGAAATCTGCATTTATTTGGCATTCACGGGAGAAAATTTAACTGTGGATACGTATGGAAAGTTCTTCCAGAATAATTGATTTTTTGTTTCATTTTTTTTTTTTTTGCTACAAATGATTTCAATTTCTCTAGTTATAGTAAGCACCTTAACAATTTCTCTAGTTATACTTTGACTTGATATGAGTATTCCCTGTCCTGCAAATCACTTGTGCAGTGTGCACTATTGGTATCGATTAAACTTGAATTGGATGATCTGGTTGGTATTGGGCCCCGATTTTAGTAACAATATTGTTGTTGGTAAATTATTTTTCATTTTTGGGCTGATTTTTAACGTATTGACTGATGAGATGGTAAAATCTTCCGAGGAGCTAGAAAGGAAGGCAACCATACTCCATGTGTTACTCCTGAATTTATTAAATTGCTTATATCCTCATGTATTTATTTTAACGACTGCGATTGTTTTTTAAAGTTCGTGCAAATGACATTCCAACAAATGAAACATTCCATCAGACAAAAATTTCATTTGTATCAGTTGATCATTTTTTTTTTAAATGGTGTTTTTTTAACCATAGAGACTACGAATATAATTAGTGGTCTTTATCCTGTTGTATGCAGTTTCTACTTATGGCCGAAGCATTCCACTCCAAATGTTGGGCTGGGCTCGCTCTCATGAGAAGGAAATCCATTGGACTTATTGAAAAGCCCAATAAGTCAAATTGTAGTGGAAGGGCATTTTGGTCTTTGCGTAAGGAGGCAGTGATTGGCAGAAAGAAGAGAAGAGGAGCGAGAGAGATAGAGAGAGAGACTAGGAGACGAGACTAAAATCTGGAGAAGGATCTCATGCGTGGTTTCCATCAACCCATGATATCTCTTTGTTACAACATTAGATCGAGATGAAATTTGGTCAGTATTTTCAGTACATTGTTTTTGATTCTGGACGATTGGATGGATGATTGGAGCTTTCAAAGGTTGGTTCTGCTACCTCAAACGGAGGTGAATGGCAGTGTTGTCCTGCATTGAGCAATGAACTTTGAAGAGTGATATATAAACCTTGAATTTCGTCATTATGTTCTCCTGGTATTTGTTATTTAACGTGAACGGTCAGATTTCCATTTAGAGTTTTCTAGTGATAACAATAACTGTGGCAGAACTTATGTATTTTGTCATTATATCTTTATTACTTTGTACAACTTAACTTGTATATAAGTAATTAATTGTTAATGTAACTGTCTGTAGCTGCTGGGACAATTTTTGTACTCAAACTTTAGTGCTCGTAACGAGAGAGGTTTTACATGTAAAAATTGGCTTGTGTTATGGTGTATAGTTTTGGATTTATTTGCTTGATTATTTGACTGCGGTTAACATAAACATTTACATTTTGGAGTGCGGTTGTATTTTGATCTACTTAATTATTTGTGTTTGAAAAAAAAAAAATTTTTGGGAATAATTAAGTTGTGTTTCTTGACATGCTTTTACATTCTTTGTATAGACACTATTTTAGTAATAAAATAGAAATAAATTAGCCTAATTAATTAGTAATCAAACCAGCCCAAAATAATATATCAAATCTTATAATAACACTATAATAACTATCCAATTTATAGAACTCTACTTAAATAAGGGATGTGATAATTACCAAAATAAAATAAAATAAGGTATGTGATAAAAAAAAGTACTGCCGGACAATAATATCATACCAAATCTTCGAGAATCTTCAACACTCCTCTTCTAACTGACATGAATATATCACTCATGGCTAGCTTACTTATTAGGTTCTCTAACAATGCTTTAGAGATTCATTTCGTGAGCATGTCTACTACTTGACTTGTAGTTGGTATCCAAGGCATACATACCACCCTTCCTTTATGAAGTGCCTGTCTGCTTCCATATATTTTGTTCTATCATGTAGAAGTAGATTATGTAGTACGGAGATTACTTGGATACGTATTGTAACAGGGATCTTCAATTTTACTAAAAATCTCTATCCATAATAATACATGTAACATCCTCTATAACTAAGTTTATAAAGCATGTCACATTACATACATATTCCATATCGAAAATAATTTTTTCGTTAAGGTAAAGAATAAAGCATAAACTTAAGTTAATGGGTTTTATAAGAGTTATGTTGTAGGAAAAATGATTGTGTAATGTTATAGAGATTCGTTTTACGTGCCGAGATTTTCTTTTTTTCTTTTTTCTTTAAAAAGTATGGGCCCCACAAAATGTTACGTGTGTAGGAAAGTTTGTTGTGTCATGTTAAATGACAAATGCAAGCCCCTACGTTAATTATATCATATCATAAGTCAGAGCTATAAGAAAAATGTGGTTGTTAGATGTTAGTCTTGAGAAACCCAAGAAAAACAAGTACCCTAAAAACAACATCTTCTTGTCCATGTAACTACTTGCAGCTGAAGAAATACGATCAGCCAAAAAAAAGTCACTGTATTGTATCAGTGAACCTGAAAGGTAATAAGGTTCTTCTGTAAGGTTATATTTTAGTAGTCCACTTTTTTAATTGCAATGCCAAAATATCTGCAGAATGATACAACGTACTTTTTTTTCTTGGATAATAGACCTTTTGAGTTTGTTATTTTTCCCTCTTATACTTTTTGATATGCAAAGGGGTTGGGCCAAGAAGAGCCATTAGTGGACTATCATATCAACCCGAAAAAAAACCCTGATTATCTCAGTCTAAATGGATGAAGGTCTATTTGGTGTGAAGGTATTACTGGAGAGCTGAGCTGGCTGTGGGAAGGTGATGCGTCAGAAGTGTTGGGTTTGTTAGGTTCTGTTTGGTGTTGCTATGATGTATTTCTTTTTACATTTCCCCCTTTCCTTTCTGTTATTTGCTTATGTTATGCACTTGTATAAAAATACTATTTGTGTTGGAAATAGACCACACACACAAATCGAAAACAGAAAAGAAAAAAGAGAAAGAGAGAGAATAGACACAACGATTTATCTTGATTCACCCAATTAAGGCTACGTCCAGCTTGTCTGTACTATATTCACCTCACCGCCACTTGTTACGAGTCTCTCAGTTTACAAGGAAAATATAAATAGGATTACTAAACCCTAACAACAGCTATTCATGGGCCCAAGCCCAAACTGCTAAGAAAGTTACAATAAATCAGAGGCCCGCAACAGTGCCTAGCCTCTACGGGACCCCAGTTGCCTTTCTGCTGACTCCGACAACTAGGGCCATCATCAATATGCGAAGTGTAACGCTCGGCCGCTTCAAGAACCAACGACTATTCCCATTTACTATCACGAGACTTTTCAGTGTGCTTTTTCCTCACTCGCACACCTCATAGGAAAACTTCCCAGGAGGTCACTCATCCCAGAATTGCACCAAGTCAAGCACACTTGCAGATTTTAGGTTACTTTACCGTGGGAGAGCATGAAGAGAATGGGATAAAGGAATTAGGTGCACTTTCAAATCTTCATGGACCAATTTGGATTAAGAAATTGGAGAATGTTACTAATAGCGGTGAAGCAGGAGAGGCAAGGATAATGGATAAGACCCACATTGAAGATTTGATCTTGGAGTGGTCTTCAGGTGGTGATATGGTTACAATCTCGTCGAACACCGAAAGAGAAATATTTGACAAGTTACAACCTCACAAAGGCCTGAAAAAGCTCACGATTATGAGGTACAGGGGTACTAGATTTCCGGATTGGGTAGGACATTCTTCGTACCACAATATGACTAGTGTGAGACTTCAGTCTTGTAGCAATTGTCATACGCTCCCTTCACTTGGACAACTACCCTCCCTAAAGTCTTTGGAGATTGATGGTTTTGATAGGCTGGTGGAAATTATTGGTGGTGAGTTTTCCAAGAATGATAATGATTATTCTTGTTTGGCAACACCCTTTCCTTCCTTGGAGAGACTGTCATTTCGTAGAATGCCTAGTTGGGAGGTGTGGGGTTCACATGAGTCTCATGCTTTTCCTCAACTTAAAAAGCTTCAAATAAGTGAATGTAGGAGCTTCAGGGGAGATCTCCCTAGTCACCTTCCTGCTTTGGAAACACTCCAGATTGAAGGATGCCAGCAGCTTGTTTATTCTCTCCCAAGTGCTCCTGCAATTCGGGAATTAACGATACTTGAAAGCAATGAAGTAAGGTTGCAAGAGTTACCCATATCACTGCAGTCTCTATCAATTGGAGGATCTGAGCTGGTAGAGTCCGTGTTTGGAGCCATGGCCATCACCCAACCAACTTGTCTTCATTCTTTGAGCATCTCAGATTGTTCCTCTGTCTTATCATTTCATGGGGATTGTTTACCACAATGTTTGAAAAATCTGGTTATCCGAAATTGTGAAAAACTGGAATTTCCAAGGCAAACCGAGTTACTTGAGTCACTGGAAATGGAGAACAGCTGCGATTCAGTCACATGCTGCCCATTGGAGACATTTCCTAATCTCAAGTGTCTGACAATTAAAAAGTGTGAAAATATGGAATCTTTTTCGGTGTCACAGTCACAGGTTTCTAATCTTCAAGAACTTGTCATCAATGGATGCCCCAATCTTGTATGTTTTCCGATAGAAGGATTTGCTGCGCCCAACATGACTTATTTCAGGCTCTCAGATTGCAACAAGTTGAAGTCATTGCCATGTCACATGAATACTCTTCTGCCAAAGTTAGACTATCTGAGAATAAGTAATTGCCCAGAAATTGATTCGTTTCCGGAAGGGGGTCTGCCGCCTAACTTGACAACACTTGGGATCTCCAATTGCGAGAAACTATTGAGCGGCATATCATCGATGGGCATGCATCAGGGTCTCACTCATCTTTGGATTTCATCATGTGAGAGTGTCAAGTCATTCCCGAAGGACGGTTTTCTGCCTCAGCTTCCCTCGTTCAGGACTCTGCAACTGTCTGAGTTTGAAAATATGGAGACGTTGAACTGCAAGGAGCTTCTCCACCTCTCCTCTCTCCAAACATTATCAATTGAAGATTGTCCCAAGCTGCAGAATATGGCGGGGGAAAGGCTGCCTCCCTCTCTCATAAAACTCGAAATCGATGGAAGTCCTTTGCTGGAAGAACGGTGCAATACAAAGCACCCGCTAATTTGGCCCAAAATTTCCCACATCCCCGGCATTCATGCGAATGGGAGATGGGTTTCGTGACGTGTGATTCTCAACAGGTAATTCTGATGTTGTGCAAGTTCATGTCTATTTGTTTTCTCTCTCTATTTCATTAAGAATGCCATCACGATCTTACTCATGCTTTAACAACCTGTTCATCCTCGCATGACTACATGAAGTTTTGTTGTTTGCTTCAACAAAATCCGGTGCTAATAACATTTATATATAATGGGTTTTTAATTACTACATTTCAATTTCACTGTATTTTAAATTCTCTAAAATTTTAAAATACATCATCCAAAGATAAACCTTTCTTTTTCCTAATTTACATGTGTTGGCTTATTTGCATAAACTAAACTGCAGTTCTCTAAGGATTACTTATATGCTTCCATAGCATGAACTCTGTATTAATGTAGGATATAAATTCTATAATACATGGAGAGTCATTCAAATAATATTTTGTGGAAAAACTTTTTATACAGTATTTTACTGATTAATGGATTGTTTCTTGTAGTGGGCCAGCTATCCCAAAGCTTAAGCTATTGCGGGAAAGCACATGAGTTGTTTTATATCTATTATTTATTTCTTTTCCTTTTCCTTTTTTCTATATTGGGATATCAAAACGGCTAACTTGCTTGCTGATCGTGCTAGAAATGTCAAGCTTGCTGGCTTTGGTTTTGCCAATCATGTTAGTTTTTAAACATTTGGTTTATCATTTTATTGTAGTTTTGAGAGACAAGCAGATAATTTTACTATTCTTATTCCTTCACAGAGAGGATGGTGCTTTAACTAAACTGATTATTTTTGTATTTTACATTATATTGTCATTTCTTTTGTTGGAAAGTTGAAAGATTCGTGGTGAAGGAACCAAAATCACAACTACAAGCTTTAAATTATATTTGATATTGTGTTAATATTTTGTGCACATTATATATGATTAGAGATGTTCTTTACATTGCCATGTGCATGACTTTCAGGCTGTTTGAAAAGCTCTCTTAAGGGCACATGTAGAAGGTCACCTTAAGGTGAACACATTCATGTTCTTGTCTTTGTCCTGTATGCTATGTCTCTGCGGTGCTTTATTCAGGCCGATAAACACATTGAATTTATATAGACTGCAGAGTAAGATTATGTCAAGCCTGATCAGATTCTGGAACCTGAAATGGTACTACTACCTTTGCCACTTTTGGGTCCAAAGGTATTTTCCGTAATATCTTGTCATTGCGTATCAAGGGATGTGTTTCTTTTCCTTACTTAATTGTCCTCATGCTACAGGCTGGTAAAATACTTCTGCTGATTACCAGCTCAGATTATCCTTATAAGGAAGAAATGATGCAGCATTCATTTAATAGATTCCTTCCTCATCAATGATATTGGGTGCCGAGGCCTATTTTGCATTGTAAGTTCTGGAGCATTATTTCTACAGTATCTTTACTGTTGAAGAAAATCTTAAAAAAAAGTTTCCTCTTGACATCGGAGGAATGAAAAATACTCCATATCATATCTTGCCCTACATTAACAACCACATCTTCTTCTGAAATAAACCTTTCATAAATTGGTGTGGCTCTTGTTCATGGTTAGGTAATTGTCTCAGCAAGGAAGCCATAATTCTCCGAAACACCACACCCCATCTATGAAGGGAGGGTCTTATTTGTCCCGTCAAGGCTCAAAATGGTAAGTGGCATTCTTTCTGTCCCACATATTATGACTTATTTGCTTTTACAAGAAGTTTAAGATGATTCTTGTAAGAACCCGCACCGCTAATTAAGGTAATTAGTAAAATAATTATGATAATTAGGAAATAACTCCATAATTGACCCTAATAATTATTAATGGGCTTAGATAATTATATTGAGCGAGTAAAAATGCTGAAAGTCGCCTTTCGGAAGAAAAGCGCAGATACCGGTTCTGCTACTCGGTATAATTGCGTACCGGAAAAGTATCCCGGAAAATTATAACGAATGCATGATAATTACTAGAATATTATGTAGGACTTGTAAAACAAGTTTCAAGTCAAAATGACGTAATCTGATGCCAGAACTGATACTGGCTATGGAAAAGCGCGTACCGGAAAGGTGCTCCGAAAAATAAAATAAAAATATGATAAATCTTAGAAAAATGCGTAGGTCTAGATTCCAAAGTTTGGGATCAATATCTTTTACTTTGCTATTAAGGCTAATACTGCGCGTTGAGGCTTAATGCCTATTTAAACATAACTTGGCACATGATCCTAGGTCAAAAAACCTATTCTCTACGTGCCTCCTTCCTGCATATTCCTTCAGCCACCCTTGGTCACCTTCCCCTCCATTGTTGTGAGCCAAGGAGCTCCCTTTCTCTTTGGTTTCTTCTCCTTGTGCCTTGTGCTTGTGAGAGCTTGCTTGGTGAGGGAGTGTGAGGTGTTTTCTCCTCTGTTCCAGCCCCGTGAGTGAGGTAGTGAGGCCTGAGTTTGTGGTTTTGGGTGGTGGGAGTCTTGTTCTTGAGTGGTGTAGCCTCAAGAAGCCTTCTTTGTGAGGAAAGGTCCTTGCTTGGGTGACATTTTCGTGCACCTTGGGGTCTGTACTTTGGAGCTGACTTGTGAGCTCCAAGAGCACCATTGTTGGCTGCTCAAAGCTTGGGGTAAGTGTTCTACACCTTTGATCTTTAGTTTAATGCTTAAAGGTGGTGTCTTGGCATGTAAAAGATTAAAATGAAGTAACCAACACCTAAATGAACTTGTATATGCTTAAAGATGCATGCTTTAACGTGTACATGTGTTAAAAGTTGGATCTTTGGGATGGATACTCACGAAATGCAGAAACTGCATTCTGTCGTGAGATATCCGGATATTCGTCGAACAGATATCCGGATATCAGTATCCGGATATGGTATCCGGATATTGATATCCGGATATGGGATCTGGGTATCCGGATATGACATATCCGGATATGTCCAGTGTGATATCCGGATATGACATATCCGGATATGTTCTTCATGATATCCGGATATCCTGGGTTCTGCGCAGACAGTAGCTTCACTGTATGAACAGTAAGCTATGGGGTGTGTGTGGACCCTAGTTTAAGGAAGTTGAACTTCTGTAATAAATGGGCTAAGTCAGAATCATATGATTAAGGACTTATGGCTTTGTTGGAAGCCTTAAGACGTAAAACGTAAAAGAAAGGCGTAGTCTTTAAGTTGTATGCATGTTGTGCATTAATATTGACTTGACATATGGTCCACATCAGATTGTGATACTGCTGTTTGAGGACTAGTGAGTGGTTGGACTCTTGGCTTGGATAGCTAGCTTGCAAGGTAAGCTTTCGTGTCCTCGGTTTAGCCATTTTGATGTTCCACCATGTCCCATGGGGATGGGTTTATGCATGCTGTGTTACATGCTTTGATTATTTTGAAATGCTGTTGAGCTGTTTATATGTAATGAGCTATTATGATATGCATGTGGTGTCCACCTATACGGTAAGCCTGAGTATGTAGTACATACAAGATGGTGAGGCTGTGGTGAGGTACAGGTAGCGTCCTGGTACTCATGTAGGCATAGACGTATTCCTACATTTCTCTGGCCAGTAGATTTGATATGCACACATGGCATGATTAATTGCTGCATCGCATAGTTTTGGAACTTATATTGTAAATACTGTTTTTAGAACTTATATTACACATGTAAGTGAGCTTGGGGTGGAGACTCCTTGAGGACCCCTTGTCTTACTGAGATTTCTTGTTAGAGATCTCACCCCACGTTTGGGGACGCTTATTTCAGGATCAGGTAATGTTGAGGGCTCAGGTGGCAGGAGGCCAGAGTTGAGCTGATTGATGATATGCTGACTGCTGTTATGCTATTTCTACTGTTGTTCATGTTTGCTGCTTTAATTCTGTTAAGCTTATGTTGAGACTATTTGTGGGCATTGTTGCCTTATTTGGTGAGCATGGGGTTTGTCCATGCCACATGATTGTTATTGTCTTTTTATGTTAATGTTGTAATTAAAGTATCAGGATTTTGACCCAGGCTACTTGTGTAGACCTGTGGCCTTAGATACTCACTATTATTTATATATGAGGTATTCCAGTTAGATGTCTTGCAATTTACATACAGGCAGTATTTTTATGGAAATGATTAAGTAATCAAGTTGGTTAAGTTAATGACGTCATAATTGAATTAAAGAAAAAGTTATTCCGCATTTTAATTAAGCGTGGCTTAATACGATAGCGTGTTAACAATCCGGGTTAACTCGGGCTGTTACATTTTATGGTATCAGAGCACTTTCTAGGGAAAAGCCTGTATGTGTTGCAATAACTTAGGAAGAGTCGTTGCGTGTCTACTTTGTGTTCTCTCTGACTGGTGTGTGTTATGATAATGCATGTGTGACCACATGGCGTGGGCCTGATCAACTCATTCTTTGTGTAACTTGTGCAGAGTCATGGTGCCACCAAGGAGGAACACTAGTACGAGCGAGGATCAATCGGATCCTATCCTGGCTGCATTAGCTGAGATGCAGGCGGCCCGACTAGCCGACCAGGAAGCCACGAGACTGGCGAACCGGGCGATGCTGGACGCTATACGAGATGCGAACCGGCAAACCACGGCAGAGGTTCTGGAGGAGAACCGGATGGCCAACATGACGATGATGAGGGTCATGTTGGAGGAGCTGAGGGCTGGTCCCGCTGCGGGCCAGGGTCCTCCACCACCTCCACCGCCGCCACCGCCTCCACCTCCGCTTAGTCAACAAGAGGACACCCAGAGCCAGATGGGTGAGGGTAGTCACTTGACGGGGGCTATGCAGACTATCCCCGTTCTTGCTGAGGATCGTGACGAGATCGATCGCCGGCTGAATGTTTTCCGCAAGCATAAGCCACCTTCATTCGACGGATCGTATGATCCCATTGCTGCTGCTAGATGGCTTCAGGCGCTAGACAAGATTTTCCGGATCATGCAGTGCACCGATCCGCAGAAGCTGTTGTTCGCCACTTATATGCTGGAGGGCGAGGCCCATGAGTGGTGGACCAACCTTTCTCATGTCTACGAGATGCAGGGTCATGTGATGACGTGGCCATTCTTCGAGGAGAGCTTCCTGGGTCAGTACTTCCCTTATGACTCACAGGAGAGGAAGCAGGGGGAGTTTGACCGGTTGGTACAGGGCTCATTGTCTGTCGACGAGTACCTGGCCAAGTTTAATGAGCTGGTGAAGTTTTCACACTTCAGGATGGCGAGGCCTACTCCTACATACTTGGCTGCTAAGTTCCGCAGGGGACTTAATGAGGATATTGCTGGTTACTTAGCTGGGTCCGCATCTAGAGACTTTGGGACACTGGTCCAGCAGTGTCGTGATATTGAGGACTTCTACAGCACGAGTAAGGCCAAGAAGGCCAAGATGGAGGTACCACAGGGTACCGGCGGTTCTACTCCCTGGAAGAGTAAAAATTTTGCGAACAAGGGCAAGGGCAAGCAGATGGCGACTAAGCAAACGCCAAACCAGTTCAGAAAGACTACCGCTACGGGGAACGCTGCTAGACCTCCTGCTCCCAGATGTTCGGGATGCGGGAAGTCACATTTTGGGCCGTGTTCTACCGGGCAGCTGATATGCTTCCAGTGCGGCAAGGAGGGCCACTACTCCAGAGATTGTCCGACAACGAGAGTTGCTGCAGTGCAGGCTGTGCCATTGCAGATGGTTCCTACTGGGGCACCAGCCGTGCCACCTACTACAGGACGAGTCTACACACTTGATCGTCAGCAGTCGGACAGAGCTCCGAACCTGGTCAGAGGTACGGTTACCATTGGTGGTTCAGCTGTTGATGTGCTATTTGATTCCGGGGCAACGCACTCTTTTGTTGCTACCCCTATTGCTGTGGGGCTTGAGTTGCCCAGTGATGTGCTTTCTCCACCGATGCGGGTGACCACCGCCACCGGAGAAAAATGTTTGACATCCACTGTTCATCGCGATGTAGCGTTTCAGTGGGATGGCCGTGATTTCTCGGTAGATCTGATAGGATTGCCGATGGCCAACCTTGAGATTATTCTGGGCATGGATTGGTTGTCCAGAAACTGTGCAATGATTGATTGCTGTGCCAAGAAAGTGGTGATGTCTCCGGGTGGGTCCACAGCCAGTTCCTCACCGTTCATTTCAGTCCTGCAGGCGAGGAGGGCCTTGAGAGCAGGGGCATTTGGCTATGTCATGTTGGGAGGTTTGGTGAGTGGGACACAGGAGGATCTCACTGGCATTCCTGTGGTGAGGGAATTCCTCGAGGTGTTTCCTGAGGAGATACCTGAGTTTCCACCGCAGAGGGAGATAGAGTTCTCCATCGACTTATTGCCTGGTGTGGGGCCTATATCGTTGGCTCCATACCGGATGTCGCTACCAGAGTTGGCGGAGCTGAAGAAGCATATCGAGGAGCTTTCAGCAAAAGATTTTATTCGGCCGAGTGTGTCTCCCTGGGGAGCACCGGTCATATTTGTGAAAAAGAAAGATGGGACCATGCGGTTGTGCACCGACTACAGACAGTTGAACAAGGTGACAACCAAGAACAAGTATCCTCTTCCACGCATTGATGATTTGCTGGATCAGCTCAGGGGTGCTTGTGTGTATTCCAAGATTGATCTCCGGTCCGGTTATCATCAGATACGGGTAAAGCCGGAGGATGTCCCAAAGACAGCATTTCGCTCGAGGTACGGGCACTACGAGTACTTGGTGATCCCGTTTGGACTCACCAATGCACCCGCGGTGTTCATGGACTACATGAACAGGATCTTCTAGCCGTACCTAGATCAGTTTGTGATCGTCTTCATTGACGACATCTTGATCTACTCCAAGACGGAGGAGGAGCATACCGAGCACTTGAAGATTGTGTTGCAAGTGCTAAAAGAGAAAAAGCTATATGCTAAGCCGTCAAAATGTGAGTTTTGGCTCAAGGCGGTGAAATTTCTGGGTCATGTGATTTCTGCTAATGGAGTTGCTGTTGATCCTAACAAGATTGAGGCCGTGATGGACTGGGAGAGGCCCAAGACGGTTACAGAAGTGAGAAGCTTCTTGGGTTTGGCAGGCTACTATAGAGGTTCATAGAGGGATTCTCCAAGATGGTGCTACCAATGACTCGCCTTACCCGAAAGGAGACTCCATTCGTGTGGACACATGAGTGTGAGGAGTGTTTCCAGGAGTTAAAGGAGAGACTGACTACTGCTCCTGTGTTAGTCCTTCCTGATCCTGCGGAGCAATTCGAATTATACTGCGATGCCTCTGGTAAAGGACTGGGCTGTGTGCTGATGCAGAAAGGGAAAGCGGTTGCTTACGCTTCAAGACAATTGAAACCTCATGAGGAGAACTACCCGACTCACGACTTGGAGTTGGCAGCCATTGTTTTTGCTTTCAAGATTTGGAGGCATTACCTGTTTGGCATGAAGTTTGCTGTATTCAGTGATCACAAGAGCCTGAAGTATCTGTTTGACCAGAAGGAGTTGAACATGAGACAGCGTAGATGGATGGAGTTCTTAAAGGACTACGACTTTGAGTTGAGGTATCATCCTGGCAAGGCCAATGTGGTAGCCGATGCTTTGAGTCGGAAATCCGTGAGCCTATCCAGTTTAATGATGAACGACTACGAGGTGATCGAGAAGTTCAGAGACTTGAGAGTGAACTCCTTGTTTGGGGGTGCACTGCTTGAGATAGAAACAGCGGAAGTGATTAATGAGCTGATGGAAAAGATCAAAGAGGCGCAAGTGCAAAGAGAGTGCCTCGATTATGTGAAGAACCAGGACGGTGTGTCTTGGAACGATGATGGTTTGCTGCTGTTCCAAAAGAGGATTGTCATTCCTCGAGGGCCATTGACCGAAGAGGTTATGGCAGAGGCTCATAAGGGCCGGTTCACTATCCACCCTGGTGCTACAAAAATGTATCAGGACCTAAAAAGGAATTTTTGGTGGCCGGGCATGAAGAAGGACATAGCGGTCTACGTGTCCAAGTGTCTGATTTGCCAGAAAGTAAAGATCGAGCACCAGAAACCGTCTGGTAAACTACAACCTCTAGAGATTCCACAGTGGAAGTGGGAGAGCATTTCCATGGACTTCGTTGTGGGTTTGCCTAGAACTCAGGCTGGCTGTGATTCTATCTGGGTTATAGTGGACAGATTGACCAAGTCTGCCTATTTTCTTCCAGTGAAGGTGAGCTTCACTACAGAGCAGTTGGCCAAGCTATATGTCCGCGAGATTGTGAGGCTTCACGGGGTGCCCGAGAGTATCATCAGTGATAGGGACCCGAAGTTCACATCTCGGTTCTGGGAGGCGCTGCAGGAGGCTTTTGGTACGCAGTTGAGATTGAGTACCGCCTATCACCCTCAGACTGACGGACAGACTGAGCGGACCATCCAGACATTGGAGGACATGTTGAGAGCTTGCACGTTGGAGCAGGGTTCTGCATGGGATAGGTACCTTCCGTTGGTTGAATTCTCATACAACAACAGTTTTCATGCTAGTCTGGGCATGGCACCCTACGAGGCGCTGTATGGTAGGAGGTGTCGGACTCCTACTTGTTGGTCTGAGGTTGGAGATAAAGAGCTTTTCGGCTTGGACTTTGTCCAAGATACTACCCTTCAGACCCAGATGATCAGGGAAAAATTGAAGCAGGCGCAGAATCGTCAGAAAAGCTACTATGATGTCAAGCATCGACCACTGGAGTTCAGTGAGGGTGAGCACGTGTTTGTGAAACTTTCACCTGTCACCGGTGTTGGACGGGCACTCGGCGTGAGGAAGTTGAGCCCGCGATTCATAGGGCCCTACCAGATCCTTGGTAGAGTAGGACCAGTTGCCTATCGACTCGCCTTACCTCCGAACCTAGCCAACATCCACGACGTGTTTCACGTGTCTCAGCTTCGAAAGTACATAGCAGATCCTTCGCATGTGGTGCAGCCGGATGATGTGGAGGTTCGGGAGAACCTAAGGACTCCCGTCGGACCACTCAAGATTCTCGATCGAGGCGAGAAACAGCTTAGAAGCAAGATCATTCCGATGGTCAAAGTGCAATGGTCAGGAAGAACTCCTGAGGAGTGTACCTGGGAGCGAGAGGATGAGCTTCTCCGACAGTATCCCGACTTTCGAGACAGGTATGTTTCTGATTTTGAGGACAAAATCCTTAAAAGGGTGGGGTGAATGTAAGAACCCGCACTGCTAATTAAGGTAATTAGTAAAATAATTATGATAATTAGGAAATAACTCCATAATTGACCCTAATAATTATTAATGGGCTTAGATAATTATATTGAGCGAGTAAAAATGCTGAAAGTCGCCTTTCGGAAGAAAAGCGCAGATACCGGTTCTGCTACTCGGTATAATTGCGTACCGGAAAAGTATCCCGGAAAATTATAACGAATGCATGATAATTACTAGAATATTATGTAGGACTTGTAAAACAAGTTTCAAGTCAAAATGACGTAATCTGATGCCAGAACTGATACTGGCTATGGAAAAGCGCGTACCGGAAAGGTGCTCCGAAAAATAAAATAAAAATATGATAAATCTTAGAAAAATGCGTAGGTCTAGATTCCAAAGTTTGGGATCAATATCTTTTACTTTGCTATTAAGGCTAATACTGCGCGTTGAGGCTTAATGCCTATTTAAACATAACTTGGCACATGATCCTAGGTCAAAAAACCTATTCTCTACGTGCCTCCTTCCTGCATATTCCTTCAGCCACCCTTGGTCACCTTCCCCTCCATTGTTGTGAGCCAAGGAGCTCCCTTTCTCTTTGGTTTCTTCTCCTTGTGCCTTGTGCTTGTGAGAGCTTGCTTGGTGAGGGAGTGTGAGGTGTTTTCTCCTCTGTTCCAGCCCCGTGAGTGAGGTAGTGAGGCCTGAGTTTGTGGTTTTGGGTGGTGGGAGTCTTGTTCTTGAGTGGTGTAGCCTCAAGAAGCCTTCTTTGTGAGGAAAGGTCCTTGCTTGGGTGACATTTTCGTGCACCTTGGGGTCTGTACTTTGGAGCTGACTTGTGAGCTCCAAGAGCACCATTGTTGGCTGCTCAAAGCTTGGGGTAAGTGTTCTACACCTTTGATCTTTAGTTTAATGCTTAAAGGTGGTGTCTTGGCATGTAAAAGATTAAAATGAAGTAACCAACACCTAAATGAACTTGTATATGCTTAAAGATGCATGCTTTAACGTGTACATGTGTTAAAAGTTGGATCTTTGGGATGGATACTCACGAAATGCAGAAACTGCATTCTGTCGTGAGATATCCGGATATTCGTCGAACAGATATCCGGATATCAGTATCCGGATATGGTATCCGGATATTGATATCCGGATATGGGATCTGGGTATCCGGATATGACATATCCGGATATGTCCAGTGTGATATCCGGATATGACATATCCGGATATGTTCTTCATGATATCCGGATATCCTGGGTTCTGCGCAGACAGTAGCTTCACTGTATGAACAGTAAGCTATGGGGTGTGTGTGGACCCTAGTTTAAGGAAGTTGAACTTCTGTAATAAATGGGCTAAGTCAGAATCATATGATTAAGGACTTATGGCTTTGTTGGAAGCCTTAAGACGTAAAACGTAAAAGAAAGGCGTAGTCTTTAAGTTGTATGCATGTTGTGCATTAATATTGACTTGACATATGGTCCACATCAGATTGTGATACTGCTGTTTGAGGACTAGTGAGTGGTTGGACTCTTGGCTTGGATAGCTAGCTTGCAAGGTAAGCTTTCGTGTCCTCGGTTTAGCCATTTTGATGTTCCACCATGTCCCATGGGGATGGGTTTATGCATGCTGTGTTACATGCTTTGATTATTTTGAAATGCTGTTGAGCTGTTTATATGTAATGAGCTATTATGATATGCATGTGGTGTCCACCTATACGGTAAGCCTGAGTATGTAGTACATACAAGATGGTGAGGCTGTGGTGAGGTACAGGTAGCGTCCTGGTACTCATGTAGGCATAGACGTATTCCTACATTTCTCTGGCCAGTAGATTTGATATGCACACATGGCATGATTAATTGCTGCATCGCATAGTTTTGGAACTTATATTGTAAATACTGTTTTTAGAACTTATATTACACATGTAAGTGAGCTTGGGGTGGAGACTCCTTGAGGACCCCTTGTCTTACTGAGATTTCTTGTTAGAGATCTCACCCCACGTTTGGGGACGCTTATTTCAGGATCAGGTAATGTTGAGGGCTCAGGTGGCAGGAGGCCAGAGTTGAGCTGATTGATGATATGCTGACTGCTGTTATGCTATTTCTACTGTTGTTCATGTTTGCTGCTTTAATTCTGTTAAGCTTATGTTGAGACTATTTGTGGGCATTGTTGCCTTATTTGGTGAGCATGGGGTTTGTCCATGCCACATGATTGTTATTGTCTTTTTATGTTAATGTTGTAATTAAAGTATCAGGATTTTGACCCAGGCTACTTGTGTAGACCTGTGGCCTTAGATACTCACTATTATTTATATATGAGGTATTCCAGTTAGATGTCTTGCAATTTACATACAGGCAGTATTTTTATGGAAATGATTAAGTAATCAAGTTGGTTAAGTTAATGACGTCATAATTGAATTAAAGAAAAAGTTATTCCGCATTTTAATTAAGCGTGGCTTAATACGATAGCGTGTTAACAATCCGGGTTAACTCGGGCTGTTACAATTCTTATGTTCTAATTAAGAACATCAAATATTTCTTAGTAATTCTATTTAATAGTTTAATATATCATATCAAGAGTGTTATTTTGAGTACTGTAACATCCCGAGCGCTGACAAGGGCGGGGAGTGATCGCCGGTGCAAAGAGGCACGGACAAGGAGCGGCTCCTGACAGGCTTCCAGCGTGGGGTTACGTGCATGGATGAATCGAATCGGCACCCGAAAGAGAGGGATTCCAAAGACTGTATAGATGTGAGACTGCACGGTTTGGAATAGCTTATAAGAATGATGGGCTAGGATTAGTGGGCCCAAGTTAGCAATGCAAAATTAGTTAGTTAGCTAGTTTGTCAGGGAAATTATTCTAGAATATTCTTAAATAATAGAATATAAGGAGGGTGTGTGGGAGTGTGGAAAATTATTCATGTATTCAGAATATGGAGTGGGGTTTTGGAAAGGATCTCTTGGGATCTCTTTGGCATAGGTATTTGGCTATAGAGTGAGTGAGGTCTTTTGGTGTTTAATTTCTGCATTTTATCTTGAATTAGTGTTTGTAATTTCTTGATTTAGTAAATACATTGTTATAATTTTCTGGGTTCCATCAATTGGTATCAAAGCACTACAATTCTGGGAGTGTTTGTGATCCAAAAAAAAAATCGAAGATCTGATTCAGATCTGAAAGAAAAAAAAAAGGAATCGAAGAACAGATTCAGATCTGAAAAAAAAATGGAAGACAGATTGACGAAAGTTGAGAAGAGCTTGGATCGTGTGGAGGAAAGAATGGGTGAAGTGGAAGACTCTGTTCGTCAATTGAGAGAGACATTAATGGAGCTCATTGATCGACGGAACCCATGGGAAAGGAGATCAGTTATTAAAAAAAAAATTGTTGCTCATGGTGGTGATTGTGGAGAAAGAGTCCTGCATGCGACACTAAACCAAAGGGAGGAGGTGCCCTACTTCACCGGTGAATATCCATATGGGTGGATTTTGCAGGCGGAGCATTATCTTAGGGTGAACCAAATCTCTATTGAAAAACAAGTGGAGATAGTTTCATGTTGTTTTGAGGGAAGGGCGAAGTGGTGGCTCCAATGGTGGAAACCAAGAAATCCGACAATCACATGGGAGGGATTTCGCTCCGCAGTCCTGCAAAGATTCCACAGCTCTGTTCACGGGAAACCATACGAAGCTCAGACAACATTCCTAACTGGTCTTAAGGAAAAAAATAGAGTGGAAGGTGCAGACGAAGGAGAAAAAAAAGTAGAGGGAGTCGAGCAAGACGAAGAAGAAGAAACAGAAAAAAAAGAAAAAACCAGTGGCGTTCATGGCTGTTTCCATGGCTGTTATCAACGCAGAAGAAGAAATAGAAGAAGGAACAGTCATCGACGAAGGAGAAGGAACAACAATCGAAGAAGAAGAAGGAGGAGAAGAAGAAACAGAAAAAAAATAAATAAAGGAAGAAGAAGAAAAGGCAACGCTGAAGCAGAGAGTGAAAGAGGCAGAAGGGACAGAAGTGGCATTACAAGGATGGGATAAATTTTTTGACCTAATGGGCCAAGCCCAAAAGAAATATGTGTTAAAAGAAAAGAAGATGGGTTTTATTCTACCCATTAACATAACTTCAACAATTCTGAAGGGTCAGGGCCCAATACTTGATGTGATGAAATTTGAGTTGCTGCAAAAAATAATATTGGACCAAAGGAAAGACCAGATACTGGAACCCAAATCAAAAGAACAAGGAATTGAGAGACATTTTGTTTTAAACTTTCGGGAAGCTGAAATTAGCCTCTGTTTTTTCAGCCAAAAATACCGCAGCCAGCAGAGAACTAAAAGGAACAACAATTTTCAATGGTGCAATGGGACCCAGTGGCAATTTTTCAGTTTCAAGCATAACAGTATCAATGTTCTTCAAGCAATGGGACCCAGGTGGATGTTCAATTACATCCCCTATCATCTTCCTCACCTTGAGGACAAGGTGAATTTTGAATGGGGAGTATTGATGGGCTAGGATTAGTGGGCCCAAGTTAGCAATGCAAAATTAGTTAGTTAGCTAGTTTGTTAGGGAAATTATTCTAGAATATTCTTAAATAATAGAATATAAGGAGGGTGTGTGGGAGTGTGGAAAATCATTCATGTATTCAGAATATGGAGTGGGGTTTTGGAAAGGATCTCTTGGGATCTCTTTGGCATAGGTATTTGGCTATAGAGTGAGTGAGGTCTTTTGGTGTTTAATTACATCCCCTATGATCTTCCTCACCTTGAGGACAAGGTGAATTTTGAATGAGGAGTATTGATGGGCTAGGATTAGTGGGCCCAAGTTAGCAATGCAAAATTAGTTAGTTAGCTAGTTTGTTAGGGAAATTATTCTAGAATATTCTTAAATAATAGAATATAAGGAGGGTGTGTGGGAGTGTGGTAAATCATTCATGTATTCAGAATATGGAGTGGGGTTTTGGAAAGGATCTCTTGGGATCTCTTTGGCATAGGTATTTGGCTATAGAGTGAGTGAGGTCTTTTGGTGTTTAATTTCTGCATTTTATCTTGAATTAGTGTTTGTAATTTCTTGATTTAGTAAATACATTGTTATAATTTTCTGGGTTCCATCAAAGAATTAATTGGTACTACCTATACTAACAAGATGCATATTCTTTTCGGCAGCCCGGAACGGAAGAACTCCGTAGTTAAGCGTGTTTGACTTGGAGCAATTCTGAGATGGGTGACCTCCTGGGAAGTTTTCCCAGGAAGTGTGCGAGTGAGGAAAAAACACACTAAAAAATCTCGTGTTAGTATGTGGGGATAGTCGTTGATTCTTGAAGCGGCCGGACGTTACAATTAGTGACCCTATCTCTTTTGAATTGAAAAGAAAAAGTAAGGACAGATGGGAAATTGGGACTTCCCAAATATCAAAATGAGAAGCTCATTTTTTGAGTTCCCAAAATCAAAAGCGAGCCTTAAAATTTGGGACAGAGGGAACATTTTACATTTCTACTCTTTTAACATTTGAAACAGGATTTGTATCTATATTTTGACATTCTCTATCTCAAATACATGTGTCACCAATAACCTTTTGTCTGCGCATACCCCTCCTTTAGAAAATAGGAATGCTGGATTTGTCAGTCACTGATTTTAGACGTGTTTCATAATAATAGTCTGCAATCCACCAATCCAAAGAATGATAGCACTGATGACTTTTTATGATGTTTTAATATTTATCAAGCTCTGTACCCAAAAATTTTGTATTAATCAAACACTTAGTTCCACATATTTTAGGATCTATCAAATGTAATCATTGAATTGTTTTCTATTGTTTTTTCATGATAATATATTGCCAAAATGTGAGTTGACACTATAACTTTTAATACCACTTGGGTAACCACCATGTTAGTTTTCACTTTTCACACAGCCTAATTGGGATGCTAATTTTACTTGATTTTTTGCATGCATCGACTTTATGATGTGCTATACATAGGTTATCTTTTTAGATGATTTAATTATCTACTTCTGTACATTTGTTACCTGCAGCCGGTTTGTAAGCTGGGAGCAGGGTAAAGGTGGTTGAAAATTCCAAAAATATGCATGGAGATGAAATATTAAATATTGATAACCACTTTAGCACTCACGCCAGTCAATTCAAAGTCCATTTGTGATGGCAAAGAGGTTTCTGATTTTGGTTTCAAGTAAGTATTATCAGTTTATGCGTCACTCAATTTTCTGATAATTGAAAGTTCAACTTTGTCCTCTATAGAATTTCATTTTTCTGTTTAGTTGGTAAAAATGATATTATTTCTTGTTTTCGTAAAGAAAAAAATTATGACTGTTTGTTGAACCATATGTGCTGTATACAACAAATAAGATGCTTCCACTCGTTTCCAATCTGAAAATGTCCTTGTGCTTTGTCCAATGTCAAATACAGGTGCTTTTAACAGAATATGTCCTTCCTTGTTCAGAAAGGCTAGAAATCATCCTTCAAGTTTTTGTTGCTTTAAAACAATCTATTGTCAAATACTACTTTTTTGACTTTTTATTGGGAAGAAATTGTTGATTCAGTATGGTATTTGACTGTTTGATGTCTTGTTTATTTCTTCCATTTCTTGTTTGCATATAGGGATATCAAAGTGGCTAACTTGCTTGTCAAGCTTAAGCATGTGATTGTATAATGTGATGTGTTTTAGACTCTAGCTGATGAGATAAGGTGTTCCTTCTAAGCCTAATGGATATTCCTATTTGAATATTTGGTAACATTATACTCTTAATGATTATTTGTGGCCATTATAATATACTTTGATTTGATATGAGTATTGCCTGTCCTTATTTTCAGCTATAGTAACTTGGGATTTCTATATTCAACAACCAGATGGATTTGTAACTGAACTGTACAAAGAGGAACAGTAGCCGTGCTGTGTGAACAGTAGGCTAGTGGGTGTGTGTGGACCCAAGTTTAAGGAAGTTGAACTTCTGTAATAAATGAACTAAGTCAGAATCCTATGATTAAGGGCTTATGGCTTTGTTGGAAGCCTTAAGACGTAAAACGTAAAAGAAAGGCGTAGTCTTAAGTTGTATGCTTGCGATACATAAATATTGATGTATTATTGGTCCATATCAGATTGTGATACTGCTGTTTGTGGACTTGTGAGTGGTTGGACTCTTGGCTTGGATAGCTAGTTTGCAAGGTAAGCTTTCGTGTCCTCGGTTTAGCCATTTTGTTGTTCCACCATGTCCCATGGGGATGGGTTTATGCATGCTGTGTTACATGCTTTATTGTTTTGGAAATGCTGTTGAGCTATTTATATGCAATGAGCTTTTATGAGATGCATGTGGTGTCCACCTAGACGGTAAACCTGAGTATGTAGTACATACAAGATGGTGAAGCTGTGGGTGAGGTGCAGGTAGTATCCATGTACTCATGTAGGCATAGACGTATTCCTACATTTCTCTGGCCAGTAGATTTGATAAACACACATGGCATGATTAATTGCTGCATCGCATGATTTTGGAACTTATATTGTAAATACTGTTTTTGAACTTATATTACACATGTAAGTGAGCTTGGGGTGGAGACTCCTTGAGGACCCCTTGTCTTACTGAGATTTCTTGTTAGAGATCTCACCCCACGTTTGGGGACGCTTATTTCAGGATCAGGTAATGTTGAGGGCTCTGGTGGCAGGAGGCCCGAGCTGAGTTGATATGATGATATGCTGACTGCTATTACGTTTTCCGACTGTTGTCTATGTTTTCTGCTGTGTTTATGTTGAGACTGATATTGGGCATTGTTGCCTTATTTGGTGAGCATGGGGTTTGTCCATGCCACATGATTGTTATTATCTTTTATCTCGCTGTTGTAATTAAAGTATCAAGATTTTGACCCAGGCTGTGTTGTAGTCCTGTGGTTTTAGATACTCACTTGATATTTATATATGAGGTATTCAGTTAGTTGTCTTGCAATTTACATACAGGCAGTATTTTTATGAAATTGATTAAGTAATCAAGTTGGCTAAGGTTAATGACGTCATAATTGAATTAAAGAAAAAGTTATTCCGCATTTTAATTAAGCATGGCTTAATACGATAGTATGTTAACAATCCGGGTTAACACGGGCTGTTACAGTTCGCAAGTCTTCTCTAAGCTGGACCTTCGAGCCGGGTATCATCAGATACGAATGCTACCATCGGATGTGTCCAAGACAGCTTTTAGAATGCACGAAGGCCACTACGAATTCTTAGTGATGCCTTTTGGCTTAACTAATGCTCCTGCAACATTTCAGGCTATTATGAATCAGCTCTTTAAACCATTTCTGCGCAGGTTCATTATTGTATTTTTTGATGATATACTAATTTTTAGTAAGTCTGTGGAAGAACATGTTAAGCATCTTGAGTTGGCATTGGACTGTTTGCTGCGTAATAGATTTTTTGTCAAGCTCAGTAAGTGTACTTTTGGGGTGGAGATGATTGAGTACTCGGGTCATATAGTGGGCAAAAAGGGTGTTGTTGCAGACCCGAAAAAAATTTCAGCCATGATCAATTGGCCTACCCCTAGGAATTTGAAGCAATTAAGGGGATTTTTAGGCCTTACAGGTTACTATAGACGCTTTGTCAGATGTTATGCTTCCTTGGCATTACCACTCACTGAGCTACTTAATGGATCAATCCCATTTGTGTGGTCCTCAGCTGCTGATGAGTCCTTCTTTCGATTGAAAGAAGCAATGGCAAACACTCCTGTCTTGAGTTTGCCTAATTTTGATGAACAATTCATCATAGAGACAGATGCTTCTATTTCTGGCATAGGTGCAGTACTTTTGCAGCATGATCATCCCATTTCATACTTTAGTAGGAAATTGGGTTATTGTTGGACAAGTGGCTTCAATACTCAAGAGGGGGGGTGAATTGAGTTTTACAAAATCTTTTCGACCTCCTTTGATATTTAAAAGACTATTTCTTCAATAAGGTGATTTAATAGTGAGAAGTATAAGTGAAGAGATTAACAAAGTAAGCTAGCAAGTGAATAAAAATGTTCTAAAGAAGCAATTTCAATAATAAAGTAAAGAGATAAGGTTAGAGAAATTGCAAACTAGATGTATCCTGGTTCGGTCACCACCACTGTGACCTACGTCCAGACTGAAGCCGCTCGATCAATTCTTTCACTAACTATCAAGCTTGAGGGTGCTTGACAAACCTCTACAATCTTTCAAGACTTCGGGCTCTTGATGCCTTACAATTTTTGACTCCAAATTTTACTTAGGAAATTTGGTAACCTCTCAAGTATGGGGTTCACTCCCCTCTCAAATCAAGAAGTAGGATTGAGGTTGTTTAAAGTAGCTAAGTACTCTTAAAGTACAGATTGAACAAATTGAAGAACTAAGAGATGTATAGCTTCAAAAGAAAGATGAGCTCAAGTGTATGCAAGTGATCAAATGAGTAATTAATGAGTTAAAGAAAGGCTAGCAAGTGTAATAAAGCTTCAATAAATACCCTAGGGTCGTGCACTATTCACCATGAGTGATGTGGGTATTTATATTGACATCTCAACCAAAAACTAGCCGTTTCTAGCCGTTTATAGCCGTTGCAGTCCGTACATATCCGGATATTCATCGGGCTCATATCCGGATATTGAAGGTCAGATATCCGGATGCTGTATCCGGATACAGATATCCGGATATTCATTGTTAGATATCCGGATACTTGATATCCGGATATTCAGAACTGAGATATCCGGATACTGATATCCGGATATTCAAAGTGAGATATCCGGATATTTCATGACAGCATCCTTTTTGTCCGAAAGCTAAGTTGCTTCTTACTTCAAACGGTTTTTGTGACTTGTAATGCATGAAGTTGATTATGAAAAGAGTCTTGAAGCGTTTAAATCATGTAGGTGTCTTTTTCAAATCAATTTTGGACAAATCAAACTATATGTTTTGACATTTGTTTAAGGATGCATGCTTTTGAAATATGTAAGTGATGCATGACCTTGAGCTCATGCAATGCTGAGTAGATATACATCTTTACACATTGTTCCTAAGTCCTAAGTAGATATACCAATTGAGATTATGGACTTGGACTGTTGCGTGAGACTTGGTGCTTGCATAGCTTTCACGTTTGAGTTTCTTTTTGGATGTTGCTTCGATCTTGATCATTTCTCTTTGTTATCATCAAAACTATGTTGACGTGGAATGTACGTTGTATTGATATCGTCACTTTGACTCATCAATCTCCCCCTTTTTGATGATGACAAACTTTAAATTGAGAAAGAGAGTTAGTGTTGCATAAATCCATTTAATTGAAATATAGTACTCCCCCTAGGTTCATGGCATAGGTTATTTCAATTATTAACTTTAAGTATCTCCCCCTATTTACCTTGCAACTTGACTAATTGAGTATTTCGCAATTTAGTATATCTTTCTCCCCCTTTTGGCAACAGCAAAAAGAAGTACTCCAAAATTGAAACAAGTAAGCAAGTAATAACATAATGCAATAGAATGTCAAGGAAAATATGATTCATATCATTAAGCATATAATAAACATTGACAGTACTCAAAACAAAAGTTTAATCAAAAAAGAAGAGTACATATGTCCAAAAAAAAAACATAATCTAGCAATAAATCAAAAAGACATGAAGCAATCCTAGACAATCAGTCGTCCTCAGAGTCAGAAGCTGATGGCATGGTCTCGTCGCCGGAAGTGTCCGCATCCGAAGCATCGGCATCCTCCTCCGTAGCAACTCGAGAGCCACTGGCATCACTCGTAGGAGAATGAAGGCACAGGGAGGTCTCGATGCGGAATAGGCGATCGGAGATATCCTGACGAAAAGCACTGTTGACTGCTTCCTGTTGCTGAAGATAAAGCATGACGTCATGGACGGTGTAGCCACGTGAAGGAACATGCGGAGCAGGCAAAGGAGCTCGGCGAGGAGCAGCAGCAGATGGGGAATCGACTGGCCGATCAGTAGCCTGCGGAGCAGTACCCGGAGCACGTCCATAGGAAGCCTCATCATCCCATTGCCACTGACCATTGACACGGACGATGTTCATCTTAATCAGTAGCTTCTCTCCGAAGCAAGTGTGGCTCCGCTGGAGCTTCTTCAACACTTCGCCGTTCATAGGCACACCCTTAAGCTCCATGATCCGTTGAATGAGCACAGGGTAAGGCAGATGGGAGGAGGCACCGTATGACGCGTCGCGCATCTGACAGCAAAATGTGTGGCGCCAGTCAATGGGCAGCTGATGGCGAATGGCCCACATCGCAAAGAAGTCGTTCTCCTGAACAATGGCGTGATTTGAATGCCTCGGGAGAAGGATGTGAGTAATCACATACAGCAAGATGCGAGAGGAGATACTCAGCTTCTTAGCTGAGAGGCGGACCAGGGAGGTCCGTGCAGTCCGTGGGCGGAGGGTGGAGGGCACAAAGTCCGCACGGATGTAGGACTGGAAGTCGGAGAAGTGAATCCCGTCAAAGGTGAGCGGGACATCAGCAGTCACGGCGTCGGCAGCCTGAAATGAGTAGCCGATCAACTCTCTCCAGTCATCATCGGTGACAGCAATGGGGATCCCCTTAACACGGGATCGCAGGATGCCATTAGAGTACTCGAGGTTCTTGTAAAATGCTCGAACTAGTACCTCGGAGTAGGAACACTGTAGAGCGGCAAACTGAAGGAGGCCGATGGAGTCGAGAAGTTGACAAATGTCGAACCCCTGAGAAGCCAGAAAGTCCGTGTCGAGGTACTTCGGCTCCAAGATGGGACGCGTGGAGAACCGGTCGATGAAGGTACGGATTTCCTCAACATTGCCATCAAAGAGATAGCCAAAACCGGACCGATCAGCGTCGGGAGCAGGAGCGGGGACCGAAGGAGATGCATTTGCGTCATTCCTTCTCTTCGAACGTCTTTCATTGTTGGCCATGGCAGCGGAGCTGGTGCACGGTGGGAAGAATGAAAAAGAAAAAAAACAACAAAAAAAGATTCCATAAACAAACACAGCAAAACAGAAACCAAAATAAAAAAAGAAAAAGAAAAAGAAAAGGAGGAAAAGAAGAACCTGGACGATGGTGGCAGGTTGGGTCGGTGGTGGGGGAGTGGCGGGTTCGGTGGCGGTGGTGGGGCTGCAGGGGACGGTGGTGGTTTTGGTGGTGGTGGTGGGTGAAGGAGGGGGCACGGTGGGGGCAGGTGGTGGGTGGCTGTGGTGAGCACGGTGGGGTTTTGGTGGTGGTGAGGGAGAGAAAACAGAGAGAGAGAGAGCGAGAGAGAGAGAGAGGGAAAGTGTGAGAAATGATCGGACGCACAGGTTTTTTAAAAAAAAAAACGCGATAAATATCCGGATATATAAATCTGGATATCCGGATATGAAGTATCCGGATATGGGGACAGGATATGGGGATATTGGATATCCGGATATTAGGCAAACCGTATCCGGATATTAAGTATCCGGATATGGGGACAGGATATTGGGATATATGATATCCGGATATTCCATTTCACGTATCCGGATATGTGATATCCGGATATTATGCACAAAGTATCCGGATATTGGATATCCGGATATACAATTTAACGTATCCGGATATTTCCCCTCAGAAGCTACATAAACCAGAAGAGTTTTACAGCAAGGTGTAGAGTATGAAAAGACATATCAAGGAGTTAAAAACACATAAGTTCACAAATATGATGGATCAATTAAACCGATTTCTCTTCTTAAATTGTAAAACACTTCCCTTGGAAGAGGTTTGGTAAAAATATCGGCTAGTTGTTTTGAAGATTCTACAAATTCTAAAACACAATCACCGTTTTGCACATGATCTCTAATAAAATGATGCCGAATATCAATATGTTTAGTTCTTGAGTGCATGATGGGATTTTTAGTGATGTTGATGGCACTAGTGTTGTCACATCTAATGGGGATGTGATCAAGATCAACCCCAAAGTCCTTTAGTTGTTGTTTCATCCATATGATTTGTGCACAACAACTGCCGGCCGCGACATATTCCGCTTCGGCCGTGGACAATGCTACACTATTTTGTTTCTTGCTATGCCAAGAAACTAATGAGCAACCAAGAAAGTGGCAAGTACCACTAGTGCTTTTCCTATCCAATTTGCAACCCGCAAAATCAGAATCGGAATAACCTACCAGTTCACATGATGAACCTTTAGGGTACCACAATCCCATGTGTGAAGTGCCTACAAGATATCTCATAATACGTTTAACGGCACTTAAGTGTGATTCCTTTGGATTAGCTTGAAATCTAGCACACATGCACACACAAAACATAATATCGGGCCTACTTGCGGTTAAATATAGAAGTGAACCGATCATACCTCGATATTTAGTGATTTCTATGGATTTACCTCCTTCATCCTTGTCTAAAGAACAAGATGTACTCATGGGAGTGTCGATGGCCTTGGAGTTGTCCATTCCAAATTTCTTTAATAACTCCTTACAATATTTAGCTTGATTGATGAATATCCCATCCTTGTGTTGCTTTATTTGGAGACCGAGAAAGAAGTTGAGTTCTCCCATCATAGACATTTCAAATTCGCTTTGCATGAGATTAGCAAACTCTTCACAAAGATAAACGTTAGTGGCACCAAAGATAATATCATCAACATAAATTTGTGCAAATAATAGATGATTATCTTTCCTTTTTATGAAAAGAGTTGTGTCCACTTTTCCTCTTGAAAAACCTTTTTCTAATAGGAATTTGCTTAATCTTTCATACCATGCTCTTGGAGCTTGCTTTAAACCATATAAGGCTTTTTTAAGTTTAAAGACATGGTTAGGTAAATTATGATCCTCAAAACCGGGAGGTTGATCAACATATACTTCTTCTTGAATATATCCATTTAAAAAAGCACTTTTGACATCCATTTGAAAGAGTTTAAAATCCATTATACATGCAAATGCAAGTAACAATCTAATTGCTTCTAATCTAGCAACGGGAGCATAAGTTTCATCATAATCAATTCCTTCCTCTTGATTATATCCTTTAGCAACAAGTCTAGCTTTGTTTCTAGTTATTATGCCATTTTCATCAAGCTTGTTCCTAAAGACCCATTTGGTTCCAATTATTGGATGATCATTTGGTTTTGGCACAAGTTCCCAAACTTGATTCCTTTCAAATTGATTTAGTTCTTCTTGCATTGCCAAGAACCAATGTTCATCAATAATTGCTTCATTTATGGTCTTAGGTTCAATTTGAGAAACAAAAGCTAAATGATTACAAATATTTCTTATTGAGTTTCTAGTAGTTACCCCTTTAGATATATCACCAATTACCACATCAATGGGGTGTCCTCTTGCTACTCTCCAATCTTGTGGAAGGTTGTTTCCATCATTGGTTTGTTGACTAGGTGTCTCTTCATCGTTTGCTTCCTTTTCTTTTTGCCTTTCATTTTCCTCTTTGTCATTCAAGTTTATGTTTTCCATGCTTCCTACGATATCATCATCACAAGGTTCCTTTCTAGGCAAGGCATTGTTAGATTCATTGAATACAACATGAATAGATTCTTCAATGACCATTGTTCTTTTGTTATAGATTCTATAAGCTCTACTTGTGAGTGAATATCCTAGAAATATGCCTTCATCAGCTTTAGAGTCAAATTTGCCAAGGTTTTCTTTTCCATTATTTAGAACAAAACATTTGCAACCAAAGACATGAAAATATGAAATATTGGGTTTTCTCCCTCTGTAAAGTTCATAAGGAGTTTTCTTTAAAATAGGTCTGATTAAAGCACGGTTCATAACATAACATGCGGTGCCAACGGCTTCCGCCCAAAAATATTTTGGAAGGTTATTTTCATTTAGCATGGTTCTAGCAAGTTCTTCTAATACACGATTTTTCCTTTCTACAACTCCATTTTGTTGTGGAGTCCTAGGAGCGGAAAAATTATGTTCAATACCATTTTCTTCACAAAAGAGTTCGAAATCTTGATTTTCAAATTCTCCGCCATGATCAGTTCTAATTGAAACAATATTTGAAGCTTGTTCATTTTGAATGAGTTTGGCTAGTCTCTTGAATGATTTAAAAGCATCGCTTTTATACGTAAGAAATAATGTCCAAGTATAGCGAGAATAATCGTCCACAATGACCAAAGCATAGTAATTGCCACCAAAGCTCATAGTTCTAGTTGGTCCAAAAAGATCCATATGTAAAAGTTGTAAAGGCTTTGTGGTAGAAACAATATTTTTTGATTTAAAAGAAGCCTTTACTTGTTTTCCCATTTGACAAGCATCACAAACTTTATCTTTTTCAAATTTGAGCTTTGGCAATCCAATTACTAAGTCTAAGGATATCAATTTACTTAATTGACCCATGCCAATGTGTGCTATTCTTCTATGCCATAGCCAAGAGTCATCTTCCTTACTAATCAAACATTTATCGTCATTTGAAGGCATACCATCTAAGTCTATCATATAAATGTTATCCACTCTATGACCAATAAACTTAACTTGCCCATCAAGTATACTTTCAATTTTACAAGAGGTTGAGTCAAAAATGACTCTATAATTTTTGTCACATAATTGACTAATGCTAAGCAAGTTATGTCTAAGGCCCTCGACGAGTAAAACATTTTCTATAGAGATAGAGAAGGAGTTACCAACTTTTCCGATGCCGAGTATCTTTCCTTTGTTGTTATCACCATAGGACACATGTCCATGCTCTTTCTTTGTGAATGATTGAAATTTAGTTACATCTCCCGTCATGTGACTTGAGCACCCACTATCCAAGTACCACTTGGAGCTCTTAGCTTTCAAACAAACCTACATCACAAAGTCAAGATTTAATCTTTGGTACCCACATCGTGTTGGGTCCTTGTGTGTTAGTCTTGGGCTTAGTTCCCTTAGGAACCCATACTTTCCTTTGCCCTTTAATACCATTTCTTCTAATTTTACAAGTGGAAGCACTATGACCTTTTCCACCACAATGAAAGCATTTAATGAATGGACTACTTGACATGTAGGATGGAGAAATGAAAAAGTTTTTATATGATTTTTCTTGTGTGCTAGTGTCAAAGCCTAAACCGGATTTGTTAAACATGCATCTTTGTTTACCAAGCAATACATTTAAGTTATCTCTTCCACATGTGAATTTGCTTAGAATTCCATTTAAATCATCAATTTCATTACTTAGATCTTTGCATGATGTACATGATGATGAAGATGCATGATCATTTGAAGATAGGCATTTGATGCAACCAATGCTAGCATCAAGTAATTTGAGAGTTTCATTTTCATCCTTTAATTCTTTAATCTCATTTTCTAAAGATGCAACTTGTTTTTCCAAACAACTAATAGTTTTTCTTGATGCTCTAAGATTTTTAACATGTTTTAGAGTTTCATTATGCATTTCTTCAAACATGTCAGACAACTCATCATATGAAGGGGAAATAGTAGAGCAAGAAGAGTTTACCTCGGTTTCGGATTCATTTTTGTCCTCATTTGCCATTAGACATATATGTTGGGTTTCTTTCCTTGATTTCTCCGATGGCCTTCCATCTTGCATGAAGCATAGGTTTGCTTCTTCCTTGGAGTCATCATCGGAGGAGCTAGATTCGTCATCCCAAGCAAGATAAGCTTTCTTGAAGCTCCTTCTATCCTTGCCTTGCTTCTTTTCATTTTTGTCTTTCTTTTGAGCATTTGGACAATCCGATTTGTAGTGACCGACTTTTCCACATTCAAAGCAAGTAACGGTGAGTTGGGAGGATCCTTCATCTTTAGATCTTCTTCTAGGAGGAAATGATGATTTCTTTGTGAAATTCTTCTTAAAGAATTTTCCATACTTTTTTACGAAGAGACTCATTTCATCTTCATCAAGACCATTTTCGGAATCGCCATCTTCTTTTTCCTCATCCTTTTCTTTGCTTGGTGTTGAGGCTTTCAAGGCAATTCCCTTACTTTTTTTGATTGCTTGTTCCTTTAGGTTTATTCTGGTTAGCTCCATTTCATACTCTTGAAGCTTGCCGAACAAGGTTGCAAGATCCATGGTTTTCAGATCCTTTGATTCCGTAATGGCTGTCAACTTGGGTTGCCATTCTCTGTTGTGCACACTTCTCATTACCTTAGAAATCAACTCAAGGTTAGTAAAAGATTTATCTAAAGCATTTAAATGAGTGATAAGGTGTGTGAACCTTCTTTGCATACTTTGAATGCTTTCATTTTCATGAATCTCAAACATTTCAAATTCTCTAGTGAGTGCGTTTAATTTTGTGAATTTAACATCACTAGTTCCTTCATGGGTTATTTGAAGAATATCCCACATTTCCTTAGCATTCTTACAGTTTGAGACACGAAAATATTCATCACGACCTAAGGCATTTGTGATCAAATTTTGAGCTCTAGCATTCCAATTTCCTTTCTTGATTTCATCATCACTGTAATCATCTATATCTTTAGGAACATCTTCATTTTTCTCATTTTTCATAGTAGGTAGTGTATACCCTTTTTCAACTATACTCCATACTCTTAAATCATTAGATTGAAGAAATATTTTCATTCGACTCTTCCAATAAGAATAATCGACGCCATTGAAAAATGGAGGTCTAGTACTAGAAGATCCCTCAAGGGGCATATCATGGTTTAAAGAAGCCATCCCTTCTCTTGAAGCGGTTAAGCTCTTTACACAAGAGTTCAAGCTCTGATACCACTTGTTGGACAAGTGGCTTCAATACTCAAGAGGGGGGGTGAATTGAGTTTTACAAAATCTTTTCGCAAAGTGCCTCCTTTGATATTTAAAAGACTATTTCTTCAATAAGGTGATTTAATAGTGAGAAGTATAAGTGAAGAGATTAACAAAGTAAGCTAGCAAGTGAATAAAAATGTTCTAAAGAAGCAATTTCAATAATAAAGTAAAGAGATAAGGTTAGAGAAATTGCAAACTAGATGTATCCTGGTTCGGTCACCACCACTGTGACCTACGTCCAGACTGAAGCCGCTCGATCAATTCTTTCACTAACTATCAAGCTTGAGGGTGCTTGACAAACCTCTACAACCTTTCAAGACTTCGGGCTCTTGATGCCTTACAATTTTTGACTCCAAATTTTACTTAGGAAATTTGGTAACCTCTCAAGTATGGGGTTCACTCCCCTCTCAAATCAAGAAGTAGGATTGAGGTTGTTTAAAGTAGCTAAGTACTCTTAAAGTACAGATTGAACAAATTGAAGAACTAAGAGATGTATAGCTTCAAAAGAAAGATGAGCTCAAGTGTATGCAAGTGATCAAATGAGTAATAAATGAGCTAAAGAAAGGCTAGCAAGTGTAATAAAGCTTCAATAAATACCCTAGGGTCGTGCACTATTCACCATGAGTGATGTGGGTATTTATATTGACATCTCAACCAAAAACTAGCCGTTTCTAGCCGTTTATAGCCGTTGCAGTCCGTACATATCCGGATATTCATCGGGCTCATATCCGGATATTGAAGGTCAGATATCCGGATGCTGTATCCGGATACAGATATCCGGATATTCATTGTTAGATATCCGGATACTTGATATCCGGATATTCAGAACTGAGATATCCGGATACTGATATCCGGATATTCAAAGTGAGATATCCGGATATTTCATGACAGCATCCTTTTTGTCCGAAAGCTAAGTTCCTTCTTACTTCAAACGGTTTTTGACACTTGTTATGCATGAAGTTGATTATGAAAAAAGTCTTGAAGCGTTTAAATCATGTAGGTGTCTTTTTCAAATCAATTTTGGACAAATCAAACTATATGTTTTGACATTTGTTTAAGGATGCATGCTTTTGAAATATGTAAGTGATGCATGACCTTGAGCTCATGCAATGCTGAGTAGATATACATCTTTACACATTGTTCCTAAGTCCTAAGTAGATATACCAATTGAGATTATGGACTTGGACTGATGCGTGAGACTTGGTGCTTGCATAGCTTTCACGTTTGAGTTTCTTTTTGGATGTTGCTTCGATCTTGATCATTTCTCTTTGTTATCATCAAAACCATGTTGACGTGGAATGTACGTTGTATTGATATCGTCACTTTGACTCATCACCATGGTGCACCCCGGCTCATTCTGGTGTACCGCGGCTAGCCCATGGTGCACCACGGCTCTTTCTGGTACACCAAAGCTCATTCTAGTGTGCCGCGGCTAGCCCATGGTGAACCACGGTAAATCGTGGTGCACCACGGCTAGCCCATGTTGCATCGCGGCTAGCCCATGGTGCACCCTGGCTAGCCCATGGTGCACCGCGGCTAGCCCATGGTGCATCATGGCTAATTCTGGTGCACCAATGCTCATTCCGGTGCACCGCGGCTAGACCATGGTGCACCACGGCTCATTCCGGTGCACCGCGGCTAGCCCATGGTGCACCACGGCTCATTCTGATGCACCGCGGCTAGCCCGAGTTGCACCACGGCTTATTCTGGTGCACCATAGCTCATTCTGGTGGACTGCGGCAAGCCCATGGTGCACCACCGCTCATTCTGGTGCACCGCGGCTAGCCCATGGTGCACCACGCCTCATTGTGGTGCACCACGCCTTATTCCGGTGCGCCGCGGCTACACCATGGTGCACGACGGCTCATTCGGGTGCACCATAGCTCATTCCGGTGCACCTCGGCTAGCCCATGGTGCACCACGGCTCATTCTGGGGCACCGCGGCTAGCCCATGGTGCACCACGGCTCATTCTGGTGCACCGCGACTCATTCTGGTGCGCCATTGTTCATTCTGGTGCACCCCAGCTCATTATGGTGCAACGTGGCTAGCCCATGGTGCGTCACGGCTCATTCTGGTGTACCTCGGCTAGCCCATGGTGCACCACGGATCATTCTGGTGCACCGCGGCTATCCCATGGTGCACCATGGCTCATTTGGGTGCACTGTAGCTCGCCCATGGTGCACCACGGCTCATTCTGGTGCATCGTCGCTAGCCCATGGTGCACCATGACTCATTCTGGTGCACTGCGGCTAGCCCATGGTGCACCACGGCTCATTCTGGTGCATCGTGGCTAGCCCAAGGTGCACCACGGCTCATTCTTGTGCACACTGGCGCATTGTGGTGCACCACGACTCATTCTGTTGCACCGCGGCTAGCCCATGGTGCACCACGGCACTTTCTGGTGCACCGCGGCTCATTCTGGTGCACCCCGGCTCATTCTGGTGTACCGCGGCTAGCCCATGGTCCACCACGGCTCTTTCTGGTACACCAAAGCTCATTCTAGTGTGCCGCGGCTAGCCCATGGTGAACCACGGTAAATCGTGGTGCACCACGGCTAGCCCATGTTGCATCGCGGCTAGCCCATGGTGCACCGTGGCTAGCCCATGGTGCACCGCGGCTAGCCCATGGTGCATCATGGCTCATTCTAGTGCACCAATGCTCATTCCGGTGCACCGCGGCTAGACCATGGTGCACCCCGGCTCATTCCGGTGCACCGCGGCTAGCCCATGGTGCACCACGGCTCATTCTGATGCACCGCGGCTAGCCCGAGTTGCACCACAGCTTATTCTGGTGCACCATAGCTCTTTCTAGTGGACCGCGGTAAGCCCATGGTGCACCACCACTCATTCTGGTGCACCGCGGCTAGCCCATGGTGCACCACGCCTCATTGTTGTGCACCACGCCTTATTCCGGTGCGCCGCGGCTACACCATGGTGCACGACGGCTCATTCGGGTGCACCATAGCTCATTCCGGTGCACCTCGGCTAGCCCATGGTGCACCACGGCTCATTCTGGGGCACCGCGGCTAGCCCATGGTGCACCACGGCTCATTCTGGTGCACCGTGACTCATTCTGGTGCGCCATTGTTCATTCTGGTGCACCAATGTTCATTCTGGTGCACCCCGGCTCATTCTGGTGCACCGCGGCTATCCCATGGTGCACCACGGCTCATTCTGGTGCTCCCCGGCTCATTCTGGTGCACCGTGGCTAGCCTACGGTGCACCACGGCTCTTTCAGGTACACCAAAGCTCATTCTCGTGTGCCGCGGCTACCCCATGGTGAACCACGGCTAGCCCATGGTGCACCGCGGCTAGCCCATGGTGCACAGCTGCTAGCCCTTGGTGCACCGCGGCACCGCGGCTAGCCCATGGTGCTCCGCGTCTAGCCCATGGTGCACCATGGCTCATTCTGGTTCACCACGGCTTATTTTGGTGCACCGCGGCTAGCCCATGGTGCACCACGGCTCATTCCGGTGCACCGCGGCTAGCCCACGGTGCACCACGGCTTATTCTGGTGCACGACGGCTCAGTCTGGTGCACCGCGGCTAGCCCATGGTGCACCACAACTCATTTTGATGCACCGCGGCTAACCCATGTTGCACGACGGCTCATTCGAGTGCACCATAGCTCATTCTGTTGCACCGCGGCTCATTCTGGTGAACCTCGGCTAGCCCATGGTGCACCACGGCTCATTTTGGGGCACCGCGGCTATCCCATGGTGCACCACAGATCATTCTGGTGCACCGTGGCTAGCCAATAGTCCACCACGCCTCATTCTGGTGCACCGCGGCTAGCCCATGGTGCACCCCGGCTCATTCTGGTGCACTGCGGCTCCTTCTGGTGCACCCCATGACAAAGTCCCTTGTCCAACCAGCTTCTTTTCTGACTTTCTTTCCTCTTCTTATGACTTGGTCTTGGTCCTCTCTCCCAGTGGTTCCATCTTCTCCTACCTGCTCTCCTTGTTCCCCTCCGAGCCTTCCTCCACCACCTTCATGATTGAGGTTCATATCATTTCCCCCATCCCTTAAAAACTCGATCTTGCCCTCAAAGATCGAACTGTGGGTACGCCTCGCTAAAGTCAGCGACTGATACCCAAGAGGCATCCTCCAAGGCTAGTCCTTTCCATTGTACCAAGATCAGCAGATCAGACCCCTTTCCGGTCGTCACCGTGCGAGAACGCACGATTGCTAGTGGTTCGATCACCGGATGGTTCTCCCAAGTGGTCTCCGGCAAGGCTTGGGGGTGAAAGAATGAGTTTTGACGAAATGCTTTGAGCAACGACACATGGAAGACCGGGTGTATACGAGATCCGGTTGGAAGTGCTAAGCGGTAGGTCACCTGGCCGATCCGCTCCGTAACTGGGAAGGGACCATAATATCGATGGCGCAGCTTGGAGTATGTCTGGTTGCGCACCGATTTCTGCCTGTATGGTTGGAGTTTGACCAAGACTTGGTCACCGACAGCAAAGTGGACATCCCGGCGGTGCTTGTCAGCTTAATTCTTCATACGCTGACGGGTACGATCCGAATAATTGCGTCCCTCTGTATCAGAAGATTGTCCACCGCTTCAATAGGGACGTTCCTCCATCGTATGGCTGCAGGGCAGGGGGCAAATGCCCATACAAGATCTGAAAAGGTGTGGTTCCAATTGAGGACTGAAAGGAAGAATTGTATGAGAACTGAGCCCAACGTAAATATTGTGCCCAACTCTTTGGACTTTCCATGGTGAGATTTGACCTTCCAAGGCATCAGGATGATTGGCAGTGCTGAAATGGAGGCGAGTCCCACTCAAACTGGAAAGCTCTTGCCAAAATTTGCTAAGGAACACCCGATCTCGGTCAGATACAATGGAACGGGGAATCCATGATGTCGGCAAACGTCCGAGACAAACACTGATGCTACCTTTGAAGCTGTAAAATTCCCAATCAGAGCCGAGAAGAGGGCGTACTTTGAAAGTCGATCGACCACTACCATTATGGTTGTTTTGCCGTCGGATGGAGGTAGGCCATTGATGAAATCCATCGATAAGTCCTCCCAGACCGCGTAGGGGATTGACAAAGGCTGCAGGAGTCCAGCAGGGGAGAGGGGCTGATATTTGGTGACCCGACATATGGGGAAGGTGCGCACAAACTCTTGCACATCATGTTTCAGATTGGGCCAATAATAATGGGTGGAGAGTCCATGCAGCGTTTTATGTATTCCACTATGTCCTCCAATGACCGTGGAATGGAAGTTATGCAGCATGGTGACCTTCATGTCCGAGTTGCTGGCAAAGACTATTCGGCCCTTGTAGAATATCAACCCTTCTTTCAGAGTGTAATGTTCAAAGCCGTCTTGATGTTCAGCAATAGCTGTGGATATGCGTACCAACTCTGGATTGCTCTTTGACTTCAGCCTTTAGTGAGTCCAACAGAGGATTGATTAGAGTTGACATAGCCAGTAGTAGTGGTTGCTCACCAGCTTTATCCTTCTCCCATTCATGTACGCGGGATAAGGCGTCTGCTACTTTATTGCTGGCACCAGGGTAATACTCTATTGTATAATCATATCCCAATAATTTCACCAAAAATCGTTGTTGTTCAGGAGTCTGAATGACTTGAGCCATGAGCTCCCTTATACTGTGCTGGTCAGTTCTGATTGTGAATTTTCTTCCTAACAGGTATTGGCGGAACTTGGCGACTCCTTCAGTTATAGCAAATAATTCTCGCACGTAGGTTGACGAATGCTGCATCTTGGGAGATAATTTGCGGCTGAAGTAGGCAATGGGCTTATTTTCTTGGCTGAGGACTGCTCCAACTCCGATCCCCGAAGCATCAGTGGTAAGGACAAAAGGTTTGCTGAAATCTGGTAAGGCGAGCACTGGTGGATTTGACAACACCTCCTTCAATTGTTGCATGGCTTGAGTGGCACTTGGATTCCACCTGAAAGCATCTTTCTGGAGCAATGTTGTGAGTGGTGCTGCAATTTGGGAAAATCCTTTAACGAATTTTCTGTAATATCCAGCTAGTCCCAAGAAGCCGCGCAATTGCTTTACTGTTTTAGGTTCTTGCCATTCCATGATGGCTCGAATTTTGTTCCCATCGGGCCTCACACCTATAGCCCCCACCACATGTCCTAAGTACTCCACCTCCGGTTGGCCAAAGGAACATTTTTCACGTTATGCAAATGCATATAAGCCTATTATATGGGGGGAGGAGGCATAGGCTCCAAAGATTCATTAAAAATCAACCCTTCCATGAAATCCAATGAGACTTGGAGAGGATGTTGGATATATTTAAGCATGGATGCTTCCAAAAAACCAGATCAAGATTCGGTGCCTGGGTACGATTTTCCATTTTTTCAGATTTTCTCAAATTAAGCCTATTGAAAAATTAAAATTAAATTAATCCCATGGAGAAAAATCATGAGACTTTGGGAATAGTAAGATATTGTTTTTCCAAGCATGCTTGCGAAAAATCAGATCGAAATTCAATTTCTAGGTCCGAATTTGGACTTCTTCCTCCTCAGAAAAAAGGTATTTACTTGTGCAAAACCGGCAACTGCATATAAGGCTATTATAGGGGGAACAGCTGCCTCCCTTCCCACGCCCGCGGTGGGCTGTGCACCTGGTGCCCGATGAGATGCCCCGGATGGTTGAATTAGTGCCCCAGGAGGCGCGCCTGGTGCCTGATGTGGTGCCCCGACCGCCAGGCATGGTGCACCTTATGCTTGAGTCGGTGCCTGACGAGGTGCATGGTGCACCACGGCTCATTCTGGTGCACCGCAGCTATCCCATGGTGCACCACCACGACTCATTCTGGTGCACCATGCTAAGCCCATGGAGCACCACGACTCATTCTGGAGCACCGTGGCTATCCCATGGTGCACCACGACTCATGGTGGTGCACCTCGGCTATCCCATGGTGCACCACGGCTCATTCTGGAGCACCGTGGCTATCCCATGGTGCACCACGGCTCATTCTGGTGCACCCCGGCTAGCCGATGGTGCACTACGGCTCATTCTGGTGCACCGCGACTAGCCCATGGTGCACCACGGCTCATTCTAGTGCGCTGCGGCTAGCCTACGGTGCACCACGGCTCATTCTGGTGCACCCCAGCTCATTATGGTGCAACGCGGCTAGCCCATGGTGCATCACGGCTCATTCTGGTGTACCTCGGCTAGCCCATGGTGCACCACGGATCATTCTGGTGCACCGCGGCTATCCCATGGTGCACCACGGCTCATTTTGGTGCACTGCAGCTAGCCCATGGTGCACCACGGCTCATTCTGGTGCATCGTAGCTAGCCCATGGTGCACCACGACTCATTCTGGTGCACTGCGGCTAGCCCATGGTGCACCACGGCTCATTCAGGTGCATCGTGGCTAGCCCAAGGTGCACCACGGCTCATTCTGGTGCAACCCGGTTCATTCTGGTGCACTGCGGCTAGCCCATGGTGCACCACGGCTCTTTCTGGTGCACCGCGGCTCATTCTGGTGCACCAATGCTCATTCTGGTGCACCCCAGCTCATTCTGGTGCACCGCGGCTATCCCATGGTGCACCACGGCTCATTCAGGTGCACCCCGGCTCATTCTGGTGTACCGCGGCTAGCCCATGGTGCACCACGGCTCTTTCTGGTACACCAAAGCTCATTCTAGTGTGCCGCGGCTAGCCCATGGTGAACCACGGTAAATCGTGGTGCACCACGGCTAGCCCATGTTGCACCGCGGCTAGCCCATGGTGCACCGCGGCTAGCCCATGGTGCATCATGGCTCATTCTGGTGCACCAATGCTCATTCCGGTGCACCGCGGCTAGACCATGGTGCACCACGGCTCATTCCGGTGCACCGCGGCTAGCCCATGGTGCACCACGGCTCATTCTGATGCACCGCGGCTAGCCCGAGGTGCACCACGGCTTATTCTGGTGCACTATAGCTCATTCTGGTGGACCGCGGCAAGCCCATGGTGCACCACCGCTCATTCTGGTGCACCGCGGCTAGCCCATGGTGCACCACGGCTCATTGTGGTGCACCACGCCTTATTCCGGTGCACCGCGGCTACACCATGGTGCACGACGGCTCATTCGGGTGCACCATAGCTCATTCCGGTGCACCTCGGCTAGCCCATGGTGCACCACGGCTCATTCTGGGGCACCTCGGCTAGCCCATGGTGCACCACGGCTCATTCTGGTGCACCGCGACTCATTCTGGTGCGCCATTGTTCATTCTGGTGCACCAATGTTCATTCTGGTGCACCCCGGCTCATTCTGGTGCACCGCGGCTATCCCATGGTGCACCACGGCTCATTCTGGTGCTCCCCGGCTCATTCTGGTGCACCGTGGCTAGCCTACGGTGCACCACGGCTCTTTCAGGTACACCAAAGCTCATTCTCGTGTGCCGCGGCTACCCCATGGTGAACCACGGCTAGCCCATGGTGCATCGCGGCTAGCCCATGGTGCACCGCGGCTAGCCCATGGTGCACCGCGGCTAGCCCATGGTGCACCGCGGCTAGCCCATGGTGCACCGCGTCTAGCCCATGGTGCACCATGGCTCATTCTGGTGCACCACGGCTTATTTCGGTGCACCGCGACTAGCCCAGGGTGCACCACGGCTCATTCCGGTGCACCGCGGCTAGCCCACGGTGCACCACGGCTTATTCTGGTGCACGACGGCTCATTCTGGTGCACCGCGGCTAGCCCATGGTGCACCACAACTCATTCTGATGCACCGCGACTAACCCATGTTGCACGACGGCTCATTCGAGTGCACCATAGCTCATTCTGCTGCACCGCGGCTCATTCTGCTGCACCGCGGCTCATTCTGGTGCACCTCGGCTAGCCCATGGTGCACCACGGCTCATTTTGGGGCACCGCGGCTATCCCATGGTGCACCACGGATCATTCTGGTGCACCGTGGCTAGCCAATAGTCCACCACGCCTTTTTCTGGTGCACCGCGGCTAGCCCATGGTGCACCCCGGCTCATTCTGGTGCACTGCGGCTCCTTCTGGTGCACCCCATGACAAAGTCCCTTGTCCAACCAGCTTCTTTTCTGACTTTCTTTCCTCTTCTTATGACTTGGTCTTGGTCCTCTCTCCCAGTGGTTCCATCTTCTCCTACCTGCTCTCCTTGTTCCCCTCCGAGCCTTCCTCCACCACCTTCATGATTGAGGTTCATATCATTTCCCCCATCCCTTAAAAACTCGATCTTGCCCTCAAAGATCGAACTGTGGGTACGCCTCGCTAAAGTCAGCGACTGATACCCAAGAGGCATCCTCCAAGGCTAGTCCTTTCCATTGTACCAAGATCAGCATATCAGACCCCTTTCCGGTCGTCACCGTGCGAGAACGTACGATTGCTAGTGGTTCGATCACCGGATTGTTCTCCCATGTGGTCTCCGGCAAGGCTTGGGGGTGAAAGAATGAGTTTTGACGAAATGCTTTGAGCAACGACACATGGAAGACCGGGTGTATACGAGATCCGGTTGGAAGTGCTAAGCGGTAGGTCACCTGGCCGATCCGCTCCGTAACTGGGAAGGGACCATAATATCGACGGCTCAGCTTGGAGTATGTCTGGTTGCGCACCGATTTCTGCCTGTATGGTTGGAGTTTGACCAAGACTTGGTCACCGACAGCAAAGTGGACATCCCGGCGGTGCTTGTCAGCTTGATTCTTCATACGCTGACGGGTACGATCCGAATAATTGCGTCCCTCTGTATCAGAAGGTTGTCCACCGCTTCAATAGGGGACGTTCCTCCATCGTAGTCTGCAGGGCAGGGGGTAAACGCCCATACAAGATCTGAAAAGGTGTGGTTCCAATTGAGGACTGAAAGGAAGAATTGTATGAGAACTGCCCAACGTAAATATTGTGTCCAACTCTTTGGACTTTCCATGGTGAGATTTGATCTTCCAAGGCATCAGGATGATTGGCAGTGCTGAAATGGAGGCGAGTCCCACTCAACCTGGAAAGCTCTTTGCCAAAATTTGCTGAGGAACACCCGATCTCGGTCAGATACAATGGAACGGGGAACTCCATGATGTCGGCAAACGTCCGAGACAAACACTGATGCTACCTTTGAAGCTGTAAAATTCCCAGCCAAAGCCGAGAAGAGGGCGTACTTTGAAAGTCAATCGACCACCACCATTATGGTTGTTTTGCCGTCGGATGGAGGTAGGCCAACGATGAAATCCATCGATAAGTCCTCCCAGACGCATTTTATGTATTCCACCATGTCCTCCAATGACCGTGGAATGTAAGTTATGCCTTCATGCAATGTGACCTTCAACAATAATTTCAAAGTCGTCTTGAGTTCAGCAATAGCTGTGGATATGCATACCAACTCTGGATTGCTCTTTAGTGAAAGATTATGAGTTAACATAGCCAGTGCAAATCATGACATTTATCCCGCATTCATGTATGCGGGATAAGGCATGTCCCACTACTACTGGCTATTGCTAATCCTCTGTTGGACTCACTAAAGGCTGAAGTCATAGAGCAATCCAATGTTTCATCCACAAAATATTGAATTGATTTCTACAAGGGCCGAATTTTGTGTTGCAGGTAGCAGGACATGGTGGAATACTTCAAACTCCTTTGCCTTTGTCAATTAACCCTATCTGAAAAATTAATGGATTTAATCGTTGAACCTCCATCCGACGGCAAAACAGCCATAATGGTGGTGGTCGATTGACTTTCAAATTACGCCATCTTCTCGGCTTTGGCTGGGAATTTTACAGCTTCAAAGGTAGCATCATGTTTGTCTGGACGTTTGCCGACATCATGGAGTTCCCCGTTCCATTGTATCTGACCGAGATCGGGTGTTCCTCAGCAAATTTTGGCAAGAGCTTTCCAGGTTGAGTGGGACTCGCTCGCCTCCATTTCAGCACTGCCAATCATCCTGATGCCTTGGAAGGTCAAATCTCACCATGGAAAGTCCAAAGAGTTGGGCACAATATTTACGTTGGGCTCAGTTCTCATACAATTCTTCCTTTCATTCCTCAATTGGAACCACACCTTTTCAGATCTTGTATGGGCATTTGCCCCCTGCCCTGCAGATACAGAGGGACGCAATTATTCGGATCGTACCCGTCAGCGTATGAAGAATCAAGCTGACAAGCACCGCCGGGATGTCCACTTTGCTGTCGGTGACCAAGTCTTGGTCAAACTCCAACCATACAGGCAGAAATCGGTGCGCAACCAGACATACTCCAAGCTGAGCCGTCGATATTATGGTCCCTTCCCAGTTACGGAGCGGATCGGCCAGGTGACCTACCGCTTAGCACTTCCAACCGGATCTCGTATACACCCGGTCTTCCATGTGTCGTTGCTCAAAGCATTTCGTCAAAACTCATTCTTTCACCCCCAAGCCTTGCCGGAGACCACATGGGAGAACAATCCGGTGATCGAACCACTAGCAATCGTGCGTTCTCGCACGGTGACGACCGGAAAGGGGTCTGATCTGCTGATCTTGGTACAATGGAAAGGACTAGCCTTGGAGGATGCCTCTTGGGTATCAGTCGCTGACTTTAGCGAGGCGTACCCACAGTTCGATCTTTGAGGGCAAGATCGAGTTTTTAAGGGATGGGGGAAATGATATGAACCTCAATCATGAAGGTGGTGGAGGAAGTCTCGGAGGGGAACAAGGAGAGCAGGTAGGAGAAGATGGAACCACTGGGAGAGAGGACCAAGACCAAGTCATAAGAAGAGGAAAGAAAGTCAGAAAAGAAGCTGGTTGGACAAGGGACTTTGTCATGGGGTGCACCAGAAAGAGCCGCAGTGCACCAGAATGAGCCGGGGTGCACCATGGGCTAGCCGCGATGCACCAGAAAAAGGCGTGGTGGACTATTGGCTAGCCACGGTGCACCAGAATGATCCGTGGTGCACCATGGGATAGCCGCGGTGCCCCAAAATGAGCCGTGGTGCACCATGGGCTAGCCGAGGTGCACCAGAATGAGCCGCGGTGCAGCAGAATGAGCCGCGGTGCAGCAGAATGAGCTATGGTGCACTCGAATGAGCCGTCGTGCAACATGGGTTAGTCGCGGTGCATCAGAATGAGTTGTGGTGCACCATGGGCTAGCCGCGGTGCACCAGAATGAGCCGCCGTGCACCAGAATAAGCCGTGGTGCACCGTGGGCTAGCCGCGGTGCACCGGAATGAGCCGTGGTGCACCCTGGGCTAGTCGCGGTGCACCGAAATAAGCCGTGGTGCACCAGAATGAGCCATGGTGCACCATGGGCTAGACGCGGTGCACCATGGGCTAGCCGCGGTGCACCATGGCCTAGCAGCTGTGCACCATGGGCTAGCCGCGGTGCACCATGGGCTAGCCGCGATGCACCATGGGCTAGCCGTGGTTCACCATGGGGTAGCCGCGGCACACGAGAATGAGCTTTGGTGTACCTGAAAGAGCCGTGGTGCACCGTAGGCTAGCCACGGTGCACCAGAATGAGCCGGGGAGCACCAGAATGAGCCGTGGTGCACCATGGGATAGCCGCGGTGCACCAGAATGAGCCGGGGTGCACTAGAATGAACATTGGTGCACCAGAATGAACAATGGCGCACCAGAATGAGTCGCGGTGCACCAGAATGAGCCATGGTGCACCATGGGCTAGCCGAGGTGCCCCAAAATGAGCCATGGTGCACCATGGGCTAGCCGAGGTGCACCGGAATGAGCTATGGTGCACCCGAATGAGCCGTCGTGCACCATGGTGTAGCCGCGGTGCACCGGAATAAGGCGTGGTGCACCACAATGAGCCGAGGTGCACCATGGGCTAGCCGCGGTGCACCAGAATGAGCGGTGGTGCACCATGGGCTTGCCGCGGTCCACCAGAATGAGCTATAGTGCACCAGAATAAGCCGTGGTGCACCTCGGGCTAGCCGCGGTGCATCAGAATGAGCCGTGGTGCACCATGGGCTAGCCGCGGTGCACCGGAATGAGCCGTGGTGCACCATGGTCTAGCCGCGGTGCACCGGAATGAGCATTGGTGCACCAGAATGAGCCATGATGCACCATGGGCTAGCCGCGGTGCACCATGGGCTAGCCGCGGTGCAACATGGGCTAGCCGTGGTGCCCCACGATTTACCGTGGTTCACCATGGGCTAGCCGCGGCACACTAGAATGAGCTTTGGTGTACCAGAAAGAGCCGTGGTGCACCATGGGCTAGCCGCGGTACACCAGAATGAGCCGGGATGCTCCTGAATGAGCCGTGGTGCACCATGGGATAGCCGCGGTGCACCAGAATGAGCTGGGGTGCACCAGAATGAGCATTGGTGCACCAGAATGAGCCGCGGTGCACCAGCAAGAGCCGTGGTGCACCATGGGCTAGCCGCAGTGCCCCAGAATGAGCCGTGGTGCACCAGAATGAGCCGTGGTACACCAGAATGAGCCGTGGTGCACCATGGGCTAGCCGCAGTGCACCAGAATGAGTCGTGGTGCACCATGGGCTAGCTACGATGCACCAGAATGAGCCGTGGTGCACCATGGGCTAGCTGTAGTGCACCAAAATGAGCCATGGTGCACCATGGGATAGCCGCGGTGCACCAGAATGATCCGTGGTGCACCATGGGCTAGCCGAGGTACACCAGAATGAGCCGTGATGCACCATGGGCTAGCCGCGTTGCACCATAATGAGCTGGGGTGCACCAGAATGAGCCGTGGTGCACCGTAGGCTAGCCGCAGCGCACTAGAATGAGCCGTGGTGCACCATGGGCTAGTCGCGGTGCACCAGAATGAGCCGTAGTGCACCATCGGCTAGCCGGGGTGCACCAGAATGAGCCGTGGTGCACCATGGGATAGCCACGGTGCTCCAGAATGAGCCGTGGTGCACCATGGGATAGCCGAGGTGCACCACAATGAGCCGTGGTGCACCATGGGATAGCCGCGGTGCTCCAGAATGAGCCGTGATGCTCCATGGGCTTAGCATGGTGCACCAGAATGAGTCGTGGTGGTGCACCATGGGATAGCTGCGGTGCACCAGAATGAGCCGTGGTGCACCATGCACCTCGTCAGGCACCGAGTCAAGCATAAGGTGCACCATGCCTGGCGGTCGGGGCACCACATCAGGCACCAGGCGCGCCTCATGGGGCACTAATTCAAGCATCCGGGGCATCTCGTCGGGCACCAGGTGCACGGCCCACCGCGGGCGTGGGAAGGGAGGCAGCTGTTCCCCCTATAATAGCCTTATATGCAGTTGCCGGTTTTGCACAAGTAAATACCTTTTTTCTGAGGAGGAAGAAGTCCAAATTCGGACCTAGAAATTGAATTTCGATCTGATTTTTCGCAAGCATGCTTGGAAAAACAATATCTTACCATTCCCAAAGTCTCATGATTTTTCTCCATGGGATTAATTTAATTTTAATTTTTCAATAGGCTTAATTTGAGAAAATCTGAAAAAATGAAAAATCGTTCCCAGGTACCGAATTTTGATCTGGTTTTTTGGAAGCATCCATGCTTAAATATATCCAACATCCTCTTTAAGTCTCATTGGATTTCATGGAAGGGTTGATTTTTAATGAGTCTTTGGAGCCTATGCCTCCTCCCCCCATATAATAGGCTTATATGCATTTGCAAAACGTGAAAAATGTTCCTTTGGCCAACCGGAGGTGGAGTACTTAGGACATGTGGTGGGGGCTACAGGTGTGAGGCCCGATGGGAACAGAATTCGAGCCATCATGGAATGGCAAGAACCTAAAACAGTAAAGCAATTGTGCGGGTTCTTGGGACTAGCTGGATATTACAGAAAATTCGTTAAAGGATTTTCCCAAATTGCAGCACCACTCACAACATTGCTCCAGAAAGATGCTTTCAGGTGGAATCCTAGTGCCACTCAGGCCATGCAACAATTGAAGGAGGTGTTGTCAAATCCACCAGTGCTTGCCTTACCAGATTTCAGTAAACCTTTTGTCCTTACTACTGATGCTTCGGGGATCGGAGTTGGAGCAGTCCTCAGCTAAGAAAATAAGCCCAATGCCTACTTCAGCCGCAAATTATCTCCCAAGAAGCAGCAATCGTCAACCTACGCGCGGGAATTGTTTGCTATAACTGAAGGAGTCGCCAAGTTTCGCCAATACCTGTTAGGAAGAAAATTCACAATCAGAACTGACCAGCACAGTATAAGGGAGCTCATGGCTCAAGTCATTCAGACTCCTGAACAACAACGATTTTTGGTGAAATTATTGGGATATGATTATACAATAGAGTATTACCCTGTTGCCAGCAATAAAGTAGCAGATGCCTTATCCCGCATACATGAATGGGAGAAAAACCACTACTACTGGCTATGTCAACTCTAATCAATCCTCTGTTGGACTCACTAAAGGCTGAAGTCAAGAGCAATCCAGAGTTAGTACGCATATCCACATCTATTACTGAACATCAAGACGGCTTTGAACATTACACTCTGAAGGAAGGGTTGATATTCTACAAGGGCCGAATAGTCCTTGCCAGCAACTCGGACATGAAGGTCACCTTGCTGAATAACTTCCATTCCACGGTCGTTGGAGGACATAGTGGAATACATAAAACGCTGCATGGACTCTCCACCCATTATTATTGGCCCAATCTGAAACATGATGTACAAGAGTTTGTGCGCACCTTCCCCATATGTCAGGTCACCAAATATCAGCCCCTCTCCCCTGCTGGACTCCTGCAGCCTTTGTCAATCCCCCACGCGGTCTGGGAGGACTTATCGATGGATTTCATCGTTGGCCTACCTCCATCCGACGGCAAAACAGCCATAATGGTGGTGGTCGATTGACTTTCAAAGTACGCCCTCTTCTCGGCTTTGGCTGGGAATTTTACAGCTTCAAAGGTAGCATCAGTGTTTGTCTCGGACGTTTGCCAACATCATGGAGTTCCCCGTTCCATTGTATCTGACCGAGAT